>JAAOAK010000141.1:0-40843 GCA_013396175.1 Fusarium denticulatum | reverse complement strand
CAACCTCATGACTGAAAATTGTCACGAGTGGCGGGGGGGGGGGCGCTGATAGAATGACGGGTAGACTTTTGGCACGTTGAGTGTTCACGCAGTTCTCAAATTGAACAACCATGCATTTTGTGTAGCAATTTGTCATTTACTCCTCGGTTGCAAAGCCATCATCCAACTACCTACCATGTGGTGACAGATCTGTATAAGCTTCATCAATCTCAGAACACCACGTATTCAGCCCGTGTAAGACCAGGTGTTGATCCTGTTATAAACAGTGAAACCTGGCAAGCAGCGATTGGGACGTCTTTGTATCTCAACAGTAGCTGTGTTCCCATCGGTGTGAGAAAGCGGTGAAAGCATGAGATACCTTGGGATACAAAAATATGGATCAGAAGGTCATTGCCCTACCAAATGGCGAAGATGCTGTGACCAAAAATGAGAGTTGTAGCCCGTCAGCCGAGGTAGACTAGAGTTTTCTCAAAGATACTTGCACCGGGAGGAGACCAGACTTTTCGTCAAATAAATATAGCCAAATTTTGCACCGCGCTTCCGTATTGTACAGTATATAAACTCCTTTAATGTTACAATGGTACCTCTATCGTCAGTCATGATGCCGAGCCAGGCTGGGAACTAGCAGGTCAACGCAGGCTGCTGAGCGAACATCCCCATTAGAACCAGCCGCGGCCTTCCTTTTTCCGTTTATCGGTCTATGGGAATGATGAGTCTCGGGTATTCTCTTTAGCTGTAGCATCGTGTATATATAACGTACCCATGCTTGTTTGCAATCGCGATATGCCCTGCTCGAGCGTCAGCACCCTGCCCCGATTGCTCGACCCCGAGGAACGTACTGGAAATACTCTCCACACATATTCTTATCACCTCCGTTTCTGAACAAACATCTATAGCTCCTTTGTGCAGCCTCTTGGCACGGGTCGTAGAACTCGCTCTTCGATTTCCTACGCCTCGTCAGTGTCGCGATCGTTTGCGGATGGGGCTGTCCCTGACGTTTCGAACTTCCGGCGTTTATCTTCGTTCCATGGTTGGGTATCGGTATCGCTTGACTTAGGAGGCTCCGTGGTCTCGGCTGTGTCTTTCGGTGAAGAGGACATGGCTGCGACGTTTGGGTTTAAAAGATGGTTTCTGGGAAATCGCGGGATGGTTCAGATGATTCAAGCCGACAAAGTTAAGGCGGGGCCGAACGGTTCTTAAAGCGGTTAGTGGGGATCGCCAATCCGTCCAAAACGGATTTACAGAGAGTTTACAAAACCCGAATCTAATAAATGCCAAGTGTTCAACCATGTTACAAGAAGGAAATTGCAGATCTAACCGCCTTCAGTGTTGCAGTTACAGAAGACAGTTAAGTCAGAAAAATGCATCGTTGTGTATGCCTGGATGGTGTTTCACTGTCTCGTGATGTCATATTCACGGATCGCTTAGACTACCCTGAAGCCTACTCATTATTGAGCTGCTCACAGAGATCATTCCTCTTCCACAAATTTTATGTTACAAAAAGGTTAATGTATAGGTTTCGAAAGACTGGAACGAAGAATGTATCTAAATTTGAGCCTGAGAATAGATTTGGTTATGGATCAACAAGCCAAAAATCGTCGCGATACAGAGTAGTGATGGAAACGTCCACCACATCATAAGCAAGTACTCACAGTTTGAAGTAAAAAAGCGCTAGGTAGGCATGATCAAAGTCTTGCACAAAAGAACTCGTAAACTCTGTTCTGCTTGCAAATTGAGGCAGGGATTTGTACTATATATACTCAAGGCTGTAGGCGCCGTTTGAAACGAGATCTACCAGAAGCCATCGTCACACCAGGCTTTCCCATTCCGTCTCATGCTCTCTATGAGTCCGTCCCTCGCCTTTTGTATTTTCCTCGTCGTCTCTTGACTGCAGCATAGTCCCACGTCGAATTCTTTTAGATCATGGTCACCCATGGTCCCCAATGCAGCTAAACCGAGATACGAGTGGTACATATCCGGAGGCCCTCCTACGGACTTGGAGAAGCCGCCAATGCGATGCTGTGTGATATCAAGAAGATATCGTCGCGAAGGAATGACATTGATGATGTTAGAATTCCCTAGCATCTGGAAGATGAGTAAGTCCTGTGCTCTGTTCAAGGAGACATGGGAAACTTACTGCAAGCGTACCGCCAACCCACCAACAGTAGCACGTATCGGCCTTCTTGTTCCATCGACCATTGAATCCGATGTGACCAAGATCGAGCTCACCGGCCTTTGACTCGAGAAAGTTTTCCTCAACTTCATCCTCTTCCTCTTCCTTGGCGAGGTAGGCGAAGGGGCGGGAGGCGAGAAAGTGTAGGAGCCCATCACGATTCGGGACACCTCGTTTCAGTGCCTCTTCGGAAGGATGCGGTGTTGTCGAGTCTAGTGGCCTGTCTAAAAGTGACAGCGCACCTATCGCGCAGTATGCATATCCAGCTAGACAGATGAGTTATGCGAGTATACAATGAGTCAAGGGACCATACCGTGGGATTCGTGCTGCGACGATTCTGCCACTCCGCCGTCATATGTCTAAGAGGTGTTAGTGAGACGACATCGCTCAAGTAAGTATAACGTACCTGGCCTCTTTTGATGTGAGCAATCATCTCATCAACGTTCAAATCCTCCACCCAGCCCTCATCGCCTTCCTTCACATCTCCTCTCAACATCCATCGAATACAGCTCGCCAGATAGCTGTGTCTCATATCTCTGCCACCCAAAATCTTTCCATCCCATGAAATTTGCCCGAAACTCCCATCCTTTCTCTGAAGCTTATTCAGCCACTTCAACAACCGTACTCTGTCCACCCCGCTGAAAGCCGATCTCGCCTCATCCTCACCATCGGCCGCCAGACCCAACAGTACAAGCGCAAAAAAGGTAGCTGCGATATTTGCTGTGCCCTTGTATGCTTCTTGAGCTGGTAATGCGTGCGTTGAACTTCCACAGAAGCCACCTTCTGGATGCTGCAGACTGAGAACCCACCGACGGATAGCACCACGTTCAGTATGGGTGAGCGGAACAGAAAGAAGGTCAAGCGCCGAGATAATGAAGCAAGCGAAAGTAAGGCGGGTCGAGTCGTAGGCTGTATAAGGGGATGGGAGGTATGTTTTATGACAGCGCTGCCAATATTTGATGTGCTGTTGCTTATCCAGCAAGGGATCACCCGTTTCCGACATTGCAGAAAAATATACAACCGATTTTAACAGTCGTAAGTTTTCCGGTACCCAGAGCGAATGTATTAGTTGGAATTGCTCAAAGTGAATGCACCGCTCGGTATGGGGGTGCAAGCATGGCCGAGTCCTACCAACAAAGCTCACAGCTCGAGTAAGAATGTGGGGTCAAATCCAAACAAGGTCATTGAGGTTTCAGCCACAAGCACCGCCACGGCAAATGCTGTCCCGCGAAGCCATGAGGCGCTCCTGCAATCGGATCCAATTCGCTAGGTACCTTAGCCGCGATTAGCGGCCCGCAAATGCCCAGGGCATCCATCATGCGCGGGTGACGCATCGCATAACCCCTGGCTTGCTGCTAGTTTTCACAACCAACAAACAGCTGTTCAGCGTGACCTGGAAGTCGATCAAGTGCTAGTACGCCTTCCAGCTGGGTCTTTTGTTTTCCATTCCTTTAAACACAAGATCACTTCTTTTTGGCCTCTTGAGCCCCTCATTTTCTGCTGCCAGTTTCCCCTTTGCGACTGGCGAAAGCCTCATACTGCGACGCACGCGACACGGACGAGCCAAGTACATCGAGCCACCATCCCCAGAGGGAACCAAACGCAACCATGGCGCTCATATCTGCCAAAACGATCATAACATCCGTCTCCCTTTTCCATCTTACCCTCGCATACTTCTTCATCACCAATCCAAGCTCCATCAATGAGCAAGCGCTGGTCTACATGCTGGGAGAAAGCATGGGAATGGTGAGTCTCCCTCACAGCATGGCTGCTGGTCGCAACGTCTCCGAAGCCTGGCTAAGCTGACTCGACTCATGATGAAGCCTCTAGCAAGAGGGTTTGAACTGCAAAGTCCTCCACTCGCATTCCTCGCCGCTGTCCTCGTCCTCGTCGGCTTTAGTGATCTGGTATCCCTATCCATGCCCGATGAAGTCTGCCTGATCTTCCACTGGGGTACACAAGGTTGGCATCCCATGCCCGAGTCCTACTCATGATTGACGCTGATTGCCATACAGCCCCCCTACGATCGTTCCTCTCCCTCGGTTTCGTCGTCTACATATTCCTGTTTGGCCCATCGTCTCCCATGTACGACAAGTCCTCTCGCAGCCACCTGTCGCATCCGAGCTCGTATAACCCATCATATCGCCCTGCTGGCTGGGGCGGCGACATGCTGAAGAACCGCCTATTCTTCACATTCATCTTTATTGAAACAATGACATGGTTCTGGGTTTGGATCACGTTACGCGAAGAGCGAGAGGCGATACTGAACAAGAAGTCTCGAAGACGAAGCCACTCACACTCTTTCTAGGAGATCGGCGGTTTTCACAAATATATAGTACCACGGAGCAATTGTTGGAAGGTGTTCTTGGGACGAGACAACGAAACGCTCGGAAGAACTAGATACTCAAAACTATTTGCGCGACTAACGCAACGGCTATGGAGCTTGCAGAAAGACCGAACAAGTCAAGAAACAATGTGAATGGCTGACAGATTCTCATCTAGAATAAGTTACTAAGACAAGCAAGGCTGACTGATTTGCAAACGCATAAATAATAGTCTGTTAAGCTCTATCGTTCCATGATCGTATATAACAAAAAGAGGTATCCATAAGGGGCTATGCACCATTCGATGTTTTAACGAATGATGCCAAAGCTGAAGAATCGGAGAGACGAATAAAAACAGAAACAGAAACAGCATTGTACCGCAGAGCTTTTGGACCCTGTAATGATGTGATTCCACCACTGTCGTCCAGGAAATTAGCTAGTATAATTCGTCAAGTCGTTGAACTGCTTTCTAACGGAGAATTTTCATCAAGTCGCAGGTGCCTTCCTCGTAGTGGTCGTGGACGGGCCTTCTGACTTGTTTTGAATGATGATCGGCGCTGGTTCTAGGCCCGGCTGAGGCTCATTCTCTTCAAAGATCTGCTCCTCGATTCGCTCCCCCGGTCCACCTATTACCGGACTAAAAACATCAACTTCTTCGACATCGTCGTCGTCGTCTTCGGACCCCTCGTCTTCTTCTTGAATCGTGATTTCTCCGGATCGGCGTCCCAGGCCAGAGGCACTAGCGCTGCGGGAGTGCGAACCGGAGCCACTGTTGCGTTGGCTTTGAGAGGGCCCACCAAAATTGTTTAGCGTCGGGCCCTTGAACAAATTCCGTTTCCGCTTGGCGAACATGATGCCTGATGCAAAAGGGTTAGGCGAACCTGGAGCTTGTGGGGGACCTTCGGATGGCATGCCTTCATTGAACATATTCAGAGTCGGCGGAGTCGCTCGCACGAGACGAATATTGGATGGGAAAGCATGCGACGTGGGTGTTGCTGGAAGCACTTTGACTGAGTGGTGTGGTGAATGCCCTCGCTGAAGAGGTGTCTTGGACATCGAAGTAGAAAATGAAGCAGCGGAGCTCGTAGACGACGCCTTGGAATGCGAGTGATGGTGATGATGGATGGATCGAACAGAGGATACCGAGGATGATGTCGACTTCCGTCCCCGAAGTCCAGCTGACGACCGCCTGACAGTCGATCTCGGCGTAAGAGGAGAAGGGGACAATGACTGTCGTTTGTACGATGTTGCGATCCGAGGTGGCGGAATTGTTGGTGACGCTAGGCTTCCCGATGCCGTTCGCTGGGTACTGCTCCCAGCCTGATAGGTCTTCTGGCCGTTAGCCACGACTCCCTTCGGCAGTGAAGCAGTTGGTTGTGTTCCTGGTGAGGTAGAGTTAGGATATTTGCTTGTCTGTGGTCGCGAACTCCCATCTTTACTGCTGGCTGTGCTCCCCTCCTTCTTGTGTAGGTCGGGGGTGCTCTGGCTGGTTCGCCTGGCGTGGCCACGTCTCCTCCTTGTCGCACTTTCGACAAGCCAATGTGTCATATTCTTCCAGTGGGATATCAGCGGTTGACTAGGTCTCCTTTTTGGCCTCTCATGGCCGTTATGCTGATGATGCTCGTCACTAGCATTCGAAGCCAGTGCGTCCGAAGTCGTGACAAGGTGAAGAGTAGAGCCCCGAGACCGAGCACTGCGTATTAAACCCTCCTTAGGTGGTGGAATAGGCCTGCGTTGGCGAGATGTTGACATGGACCTTATCGAGTCTTTGTCAACAGGTGGCGGAGGATGATCGCCATCTTCGTTCATTCCTCCGGAGTCCCTACCAATCTCTGGAAGCTGTGGAAGGTCTGTCACCACATAGTCAACGTAATGAGCGCTTCGTCGCTCGCTCCTCCCCCTGTTTCGGGAGTTTGACGGTTCTAGTCTCAAATGTCGCCCTGTGCCGTTCGCCTCGTCAACTTCGTGTAGGATTGGAGCCATTCTTTCTAGCCGACTAGATGCCGCGGATAGTCGTCGAATGCTGCGGCTGTCGATCTCCCTTTCTCTTCTCTTCTTCTCCCGGCGCTGCATCTTGCGTTGTTCCTTTTCTAATAACAGAGCCCACCAGCCAGCCAAAGCATCGCACTTCTGTGCCAACACGCTTTCAATCACTCCGTCAATATTGACACCAGAACTTCGCATCCTCTGTAAGCAATCCTTCTCCAAGGGCGTCGAGAAAGGGGGCGGTTGCTGAACATCTAGAATGGCCCTCTGTGTCGGGGCATGTTCAGCTAAGAATGAATTCGAGAGAATCTCGGGCAGCGATGGACGTAACAATGGCCTTTTCGATAATAATGCCTTGATTAAAGGAATAGCCTCGGGGGGCATGTTATCGGGAAAATTGGGATCCTCGCTCAGAATCTTGGTCCGGGTAATATTATCGTCATCGTCATCGAAGGGAAGTTCACCACACAGCAGTGCATAGAGGATGATGCCTAAACTCCAAACATCAACCTTTTCACCAGCGTACTTTTCGCCTTTGAGCATCTCGGGCGCAGAATAGCAGATGGTGCCGCAAAATGTTTGTAGGTGGTTCGTCCTCCCCTCGTACTCTCTTGTGAAACCGAAGTCGACCAGTTTGACGTTTTCGTGCTTGTCGAAGAGGATGTTCTCAAGCTTGAGGTCTCGATGGACACATGACTGATTGTGAACATAGCTAACTGCGCCGACCAGCTGTGTGAAGATCTTTTGCACTTTCGAAACAGGGAGTGGACCGTGCTCGAGCAGGTGGTTGTAGAGTTCATCGCCTTGTGGAAGTTAGCAAGTTAGCCAAAGAAGAGGCGAGCAAATACTTACCAGAACAGTACTCCAGAACCATCCAGACCATGTTTTCAGTGACAATAACTTCGTATAATCTTGCTATATGTGGATGTATGAACTGCCGGTGATGGTGGATTTCTCGTGCAAGGTTCGAGTCGCCCTTGTTGGCAGACTTGAGAACGACCTTGTTCGGGTTAGCCATTGTTGAGGATAAGCCGGCATTGTGCTAGACTTGAAGTACCTTGGAGCCATTGGTCAGTTTATGCGACGCCAGGTAGACTTTTCCGAAAGATCCCTTCCCGATCAGTCTCCCAAGAGCGTAGTTGCCAACAGATTTGAGGTCATGGCTCGCGAATTCGCTACGAGCAAAGATTAGCAGGTCGGCATTTGAGAAGGTAAGGGATCGTACTCGAGAAGCTCCTGATACGAGCGAGCAAGCTATTACGTGTTAGGATGTATGTTGAGGACGCAGTAGGGTTCACCCAATAGACGTACCTTCGCCTTGCGCACAAGCTCGGCTTGTCCTTTCAAGGCCTGCATCCCTCCGCGCCGGATGCCGCCTGGCCACGCCGCGAGGAGGGAGACCGAGTATGGGTCGTGTACGTTCGGTGAGGAACACGAAGCGATCGGGTTATGTCGAGCGGTAGCGGAAGATTGACGGGCAGGAGTCCCGTTGGCGGTAGCGTATCAATCGAGAACTGTAGTGGCACATGCAGGATGACCGAAGCTGCGAATTAAAGTATGGTAAGGACAGACTTGTAAGTGGATTAATAGCCGTATTCTGGGAAGGTCATCAAGGATCGCGTATTATTAAAGTCGCTGCGTTCAATGAGGTCGTGATAAACGTTTCGTTTCGTTTCGTTCGCTGCTCAATCATTTGGTTGCGGTGAGACACGGGGACGGCCAACAGAGTCAAATTAGTTCGCAAGTCGCCAAACAATGCACCGCCGCGGCGACGGAGAGGGCTTTCAGGATGTAGCCGAGGGAATAGCAAGAGAAATAAACATAAACAAGCGGAAAGAAGGGGGAAAGAACTTCTTGCAGGTGAGGTGATATGACAACTGTTGTTGTACGGAGCAAGTTAAGGTTTGGGGAAATATTTTGGGCGCTGGAGATTGGATGTTGGTTGGAGCAGGGGTACTTGTGACGCCAGCATCAGTTCACCAGCCAGCAAGTACCTTGCCCAGACGTCAATCTGAGTTAGCGGCCCCCAAATTGCTGGATTCAAGGGCGCGGGTGAGGAAAATCACGACTATCGGTGCAACGCCAAAATGAAGATCATTATTTTGGCCTCTTCAGTCCTATATCCGTATAATTGAATGATTCATCGTGATCTCAGACACAAGAATTAGTCGCGTGATGCGACATACTTCTCGTCCAACGGTCAACTCCTTGAATCGGATAGCTACGACCTTGGACCAGGGGGATAAGCATGAACAGGGGATTTCCATTCGTCTTACGATGGGATTGAGGCCCTTTAATCAAAACATGCAGGGGACGTCATCGCGTCACGTAATTGGGTGCTTTTACAATGCAAGCATGTTTCTTTGCCATTGAAGACTTGAAACAATCCCTCCAAGGATAGCGGGTTGTCGTCGGTTTAATAGTGACATGATCCTCAACCAACCATCGAGTGCAACAAAGAAGCTTGTATCACCTGATTCATGTTTCTGAATAGACATCGATTCTGTCCTCATACTCCGTAATTACAGTCGATATAATGAATAGCGGATCATCTCAATAGCCCATCCTTTCACAGACATCAATAGTATGCTTCACACTTACGTTGCAAACTACTGGTACATCAATGAGCCTGCAGAGGTATCTAGCAATAACCGAGCTTTCGTTTATCTTCGTGACTGTGTGTCAAGTCACGTTTTTCACTGACTAAAGCTGCGCGGGATTGATTGCTTCCCTCTCGGTGTATGTCTCAGACCTTAAGGTAGGGATAACTGACGTCGATGACAGTCTTTGATATACGTAGATGCAGTACTATATTGATATGTCAGTGACATGATATGGCCCAGACCCGGGCATCGCTAGTAACAATCCGACAGACAAAGCTAGATAGGCGACCATGCTAGTCCCTGTGCGGCAAGACTGGGCTGTTCACCACGCAGTGACAACTTCGGAGCCATTTATTTATCTTAGCAATGGCACGATGACGTTTGGCATAAACTACCGGTCACTTGGCTACGTATGAATCTGTGTCCCTTCTTCTTGACCAAGTCAGCAGGACGCAGATTTAACTCATATGAAGCGTGCCGAAAGACCTGTAGCGGATTCACACCAACGGGCCACGGGAACGCTTCCAGTCCACGGCGGAACGCCTCTCAAAATGTTAAGCATTGAGAAAACATGACAAACCCACAATTGAATAGCAGATAACTCCGACTGGCCATTTGTAATGTCTGCATAAGCAGTATCGTAGTGGCTCCTCAGTTGCCGTCCCTCCTCTGAGTTTTGGCCGCAGCAAAGTCGTTGGGCCGATGGAACTCAAATCAAGACTGGTATGCAAAAGATGATCGAAAATGGGGTTATTATGACAGAGGCACCCACACCAACTGTCAGAGATCACAAGCGCATCGTCGCGATAAGGTTTCCCGGGCTTGCGATTTTGGCGCAGCCAAGCGTAGCCATCATGCGACCGCGGGTGCCTGCGCCAGTAGCGCCTATCCACGACTCGGGTTTAAGGTTTCTGAAGCTATCCAGACTCGGCCAGACAGCTTCAATAAAGCTTAGTCTCTCATCCTCGCGACTCATCAGAGGCTACCGCTGGAATGCAGACTATCAAAACCAAGTAATTCAGAATGCCTGTCCACTGTCGACCCCATTGGTGACATTGTATCTCATGCTGCGACGCGTGGTTTATTATGTTTCCCTGATTGAGGCTCAAGTGCACCCAAAAAGGGTATAATCCGAATGCCTTCCCGTTGGCAAACTCAGTTTATCAGGGCGTTGTTCCTGGCTAAAATCTGCTCTGAGCGTTATATTTGAGACGATCATGTCCCGATCAGTTCTATCCCAGGAGTCATCTCAAACCTCAATACTATTGTCTCATGGGTGCTGAACACGCCCTTGCCAATACTATTCCCTTGTTCCACCTCACCCGCTACTTGTATATCCAAGATGGTCAACCAGACGAATAGCTTCCTCGGCCTGTTGGCTCTCGTAACCTTAGCCGAGGGATACTGGCGCATGTCGTGTAGTATTATACAGACTGGCCGAGTTGATCCCATTATTGCCCCTGGAACCTTCTCAGCACACGTCCACAAGGTCTCTGGGGCCAGCAACATCAACATTGACTCCACCTTTGACAGCCTTCAGGCCTCAAGGTGCACTTCCTGCGAGGTTCAGGACGATAAATCGGCCTACTGGACACCCCAGCTCTTCTACCAGCACGCGAATGGGAGCTTCCAGATGGTCCCTAACGGCGGGACGGTGATATACTATCTCGGGCGTGGAGAGAACAGGACAAACATCGAGCCATTCCCTCCCGGATTCAAGATGCTATCTGGAGACAATTTTGCTCGGTCTTATGACTCGAAGACAAAAACATACAGTAATTCAAGATACTCAGGCCGCCCAGTTGCCGATCGGGTCAGTTTCGCATGCCTGGATAGCTCAGGGCCTTCAAAGGAGCGTAACTATATGTGGAAGACAGATTGTGACAACGGCATGCGAGCACAGATCCATTTCCAATCATGTTGGAATGGACAGGATTACCAGTCTGATCAAAGCCACGTCGCCTACATGTCCTCAATAGACAATGGGATCTGCCCCCCGAGCCATCCACGCCAGCTTCCTCATCTGTTCTTCGAGGTCATCTATGGAGTCAACAATATCGACAAAAGCAAAGGTGGCCGATTTGTCTTTGCCAATGGAGATACTACTGGCTATTCGTTTCACGGCGACTTCTTAAACGGCTGGAATCCGACTGTTCTTGCGACTGCCATCAAGAAATGCATCAACAATGATAGCATCGGAGGAGCAATTTCGAAATGTCCCATCCTTGCCGCTTCACAAACACCATACTTCAGTGACAATTGCCCAGAAATGGCACCCCTGATTGATGAACCCATTCGAGGCATGCTTGATGCTCTCCCTGGGTGCAATAAACCCTTTGGTGGCCCTAGCAGAGCGACACCGCCAGTATGCGACGCCAAGCCTGCCATCAACAACCTTGGAGACGCTGGCATCGGATCTATCTTTGATCCTGCTATAGGGGATAAGGTTGGCTCCTGGTCTTATGTTGGCTGCGCTCCTGAAGGCAGTCGCAGCAGAACATTGAACAAGTTTGCTGTGACATCAAATAGTATGTCTATTGAGTATTGCACATCGACCTGCAAAGCAAAGGGCTATCCACTCGCTGGAATGGAGAATGGCCGGGAGTGCTATTGTGCGGGATCGCTCACATCGGGGGCCTCATACACCAAGGCTTCAGTATGCACGTCATCAAGAAAAATGAGTTGTGTAGGAAACACAACACAGTATTGTGGAGGACCCGACTTTCTCACAGTATGGAATGATACCTCATACACACCGCCTGCTGAGCTCGTTGTTGGCCAGACTCAAATCTCAAAGGGCATGGCTACATATTATGGATGCTACGCTGAGGGCAACACTGGCAGAGCACTCTCATCTGATAGCACCGCGGACGTGACTGGCATGACAAACGAGAAGTGCGTTGCGTTCTGTCAGGCTGGCGGCTATAAGTATGCCGGCACAGAATACTCCCAGGAATGCTACTGTGGCAACGATATCGTCAACGGAGGCTCAAACATAACTGATATATCTCAGTGTTCGATGCAGTGCAAAGGGAACATCTTCAGCTACTGTGGTGCAGGCAATCGATTGAGTGTGTGGAAGATCAAGCAACCCGATCAACCAACAGGACCCATCACGGCACTCGATGGTGCTGCCGCATGGAAAGGCTGCTACACGGATGGAGGGTCAGGGGGGCGTACACTTCCCAGCGCCACCTTTACAGGCTCTGCCGTGTCTCTCGATACCTGCTTTTCGTTCTGCAGCAAACTCAACTACCCCCTATTTGGAATGGAATACGGACGGGAGTGTTACTGCGGATACTCGCCCAAGACGCAGGCCACGGTTGCGCCAGATGGCGACTGCAGAATGCCATGTGCGGGAAACTCATCCCAGAAGTGTGGTGCCGGTAATCGCATATCCATTTGGAATAATACACTTTATACTCCCACGGTCAACCTCGAGGCGCTCAACACCCCGCCAAAATACCTTGGGTGCTATACGGAAGGTAAAGGCGCCCGCGCCTTGGGAGGTGCCAAGACCACAAATAAGAAGATGACTCTCAATGTCTGCTCAAACTTTTGTTCCAGCAAAGGATTCGCTTACTTGGGTCTCGAGAACGGAGAGGACTGTTACTGCAGTGGGAAGGGCCCTTCTAATGGTAGCGTTGAAGCTCCAGCATCGCAGTGTAATGTTGTCTGCAAGGGAAATAAGTCCCAGAAGTGCGGTGCCAATAAGAGGTTGAATGTCTACCGTCTCGCCAGAGTCTCAAAGACAAAAACCACAAAAAGGTCTTCTGTGAGAAGACAAATACAGGAAGAGAGAGGAGCCCCTTGAAGGGGATATGGATATTTTATTTAATGTACTTATATGACCACGTTGCACGATTAATACAATCTCTTTATTAACTATATTCTCAACTTCTGGATGAACCAGGATGGTCACCTCGTGGAATTGGGTGATATTGTGGGCATAATTTTCAGCAGCTTACGGAATACCAAGTATTGTCGTCGCTACCGTTCGCACAATTCGTTGTGTCTGATATGTTGGTCTTACGACGATTCGTCGATATATCGAATGAGGCTGACCAGCCAAAGGAAGTATCAAACACGATGTTCCAACAATCTCCATTCATACACGACACAAATAGCTATTTAGGTATTATGCATGTGAGAATAGTCGTCATGAAATGAAGTTTGATCGCGATCGCTTTGTTATTTATGGAGTGTAAGAATGGCCCATGCCCGTAGCCAGATGGTGTCACTCACCAACATGAAGGCCAATGATCTTGCCAGCCAATGAACATAACAGTATAAGGAAAGAAGAAACATAAAATAGGTCTTGCTAGGATCAGTATAGTAGGCTTCTATCGTCCTTCAGGAGCGTCTGTTTTGTCAACCGAGGTTGAAGATGCCGACTTGAAGACGACAACAGCAATCCAATCCTGAGGGTATCTAAACCTGTGACAACAACTTCCGCCACGGCTGTTGCTACAACCACAAGATGTACCAAATAGGCAGAGAATAAATTCAAGGTTACTTATGCCTGAAATGACCAAACGAAGGTACGATCCAAAGTCAATGCCCAAAATGATAACACCACTCCAAGACCATGAGGCCAAGTTTGTATGCCCAAGTCAATAAGATGGGCCAAGATTGGGATCGCAGTTGAGAGAGTAACGTGAACAAAGACGGCCCAATGTCTTACAATAGCAAAACGCAAATTAGAACACCTTTCAACTGTGCAAGGATCCGTGACAACATCAAGGGGTGTACACTCGTCGGATATTGAAGGAGGAGGAGTCACACGGAAGAGACTCTCTGCTACATATCTCCATAGAAGTCAATGCATCACAGGATATCCGCCTTGGATAGATATACTCGGTGAAAGAGACAAAAGATTGAGGTCTCTGATTAACCAAGGTATAGCTAGATAAGACTATACCCCTAGAATCGAGGATTAAACAAACGTAAAAGCCAAACAGTATAACAATGAGGAGAAAACAAGGGGAAGGAGGTTAATATGACATAAGTGTCTACAGAATGGCCCACTGACCGGGAGCAGAATATTGACTGGACATTGTTCAAAAGCTAGCACCTTGATGTCAGTTTGAACCATCGTCAAAGTGGCGTCTCACGTCACTGCATTCGAAAAATGAATCTTAAAACTATTTTCACTCTCTAGTCACACTGGATTTCGACGAGCTAGTGAGTGAATGTGGCTTGAATTTGATGACGAGCGGGACTCAATCATGATGTGGGTAGTCGTCACAAAGAGACCCAAGAGGTTTCTATTAGTGCCGAAGTAGTGGGCAATTATTCTGTTCTGCTTCCCCATGCATCAAGTACACATCCCAACCATCCATAACGCTGTCTTCATGCATAATCTCAAGCAACGACGAAGCTCCCGGCCCCATTCATGCCCCGTCAGATCAGCCCCTGTTCCTCCAACGCGTGTTTCAAAGCGGCCATCTTGTTCAGCAAGAGAATAAAGCTATCGAGCTGATCGCGCATTGTTGCGAGCCGTTGACGTTGTTGTGGGTGAAATTCGTCGAACTTCCAGATGATGTTCTTGAGTGATGCCAGGGCTTGAGTGTCATCGCCAGTGTAGCAAGAGATATGGCTCAGAAACTGGGCATAACTGGACCGCATTTCCTGAGCATGTTTGACGTCGGCGTCGGTGATGGATGCGACAGTTTCCTTGAGATTGTTTCGTATAAGACGGAACGAGTGAATATGCTGCTGGGCCTGATTGAAGTACGACTCGGAGCCGGGTACACCGTGAAGGTGCATGGTCATCACCTCGAGCTCGTCAATGTTTTGATCTAAGGAGTCGAAGAGCTGTTTGATATCCAGCGCCTCATCGAGTTGGCTCTGCTGGGCCCGGCGGTTGTGCTCTGTCATCTCAAACACAGCAAGCGCGGCTTCGTGGAGAGAAGGAGAGATTCGCAGTGCGTTGGTCGAAGACATGATTGTCGTGTACAGCTAGACGTCTCGAGTTCCTTGCCAGGTTAGTAGATTCTTTCGTTCGCAATGAGAAGAAGCTTATTTCTAAGGAGAGTGAAAGTGATTTGAGAGATTGAAATGTGAGCAGAGAAAAACAGTGAAGGAAGAATAAGTTATGTTACGAGATGAGATCTTGTGTAACCGGCGTGACACTGCACATAACTGCCACCCAAGTATCCAGCCCTATCGGCCTCAATTACTTTCCAAACTAATCTATTAATTGAACGAAAGATTTTTGTTTTTTCCTCCCATATCATGAACTGGGCTTAGGATCATGTATCTCGATTCTGTGCAAGGCCAGTTTATGAACATGGTGAGGATAATCCCAATAACCTAACCCATGGTTGCCCCAAACGCAGCAATTTTAGAACAATCTTGACACCAGAGTCTGGAACTTGAATACCGTCTCGATTTAGAACTCGGATCTTTGAATATCTAAGAAAAGAAGGGGGGAGGCCCGCTTTCATGGCATCAGAGCAGCCAGCAGGACTTATGGGACAGGAAGGACTTTGATGGCCGGCCCAACCACTATAACCTCATCCATTGGGACGACCTATCTCGTTTTAATGTCAAATAACATTCATAAGTCTATGTAGATAAGGAAGCTCAGATGATTCGAATTATATGTAAGCCAAGTGCATTGCAAAAAGCTTATGCCTATGGTTCACATGACATAAACACCCTGAATATCGCAACTGTTCCCAGCCATACATACCTGCAGTCTGCCTTATTTTCCAGAAGTGTTCTAGGTCATGCAAGCGTGTTAAAAGAAGTTCGAAATCACATGCCCCAGGAATATCTGTGTATATCTTGAGAGATGACCAGCCAACATCACGATAGCCATTATGCTGTCCTATTTGCGTAGTATCTCGACTTTGTTGTTTCAATAAATATCGAAACCAATATCGCGGTTTCGAAATGACTCGCTACACTGCCACAAATAGTCTTGCATCGGTTTCTTAGTCAAGGGTAACTCTCAAATGTCGAGCTATGCTGCTTCAGAACATATGTATGGAACTCTGAACAATAACCAGACACATGTGTAAGCAAAGCCTTAGAGCACCTTTGTGCTCGAGAACTCTCTCAGAAAAAGTAATAAGTTATTATGGTTCAAGTAACAATTCAGCGAGGCGACTCCACAAGCTTGAGATGCTGTAGACATTCACCCATGGAAAGCAGATTACGAAACAAATATTTGATATAAGGGCCAGCCGATTACCACAGCATCACCACACTCTTTATAGAAACAACTGACATGACACCCAGCCGCTTGAGAGATGTCGGGTCCAGGTACCGTTCGTAGTCGAGAGTGTCCAGTCATTGATAACATGGCAGACGAGCTCCGTATCCAAGCTGCCCGAGCAATTATCTCGAATGTGATATTTCATACAAAGAACAAAGAGCCAGTCATTAGAAAATACCGCGATTGGTAGCTTACTGACACACCTCCTCGCTACAGGAGTCAAAGGAACTTGAAGAAATGCCAGTAAGGAGACCATGGCAACTCGTTGAACTTCATCATCAGTTCGATGATATCTTATACTCGGCATAAGGTCGAGTATGTGACTTAGCTGGATGGACATCTAATGTCCCCTTAAGGCCGGCAATCTACCATCATGGCTTGCCACTTATATGCACGATCTAGTTGTTGACTTTTAATGATAACGCTGTCGCATCTGTACTTTGCATCTCAACACTGGCTTTGATTAGGTTTGAGCCCCGTATTCCGAAGTCGGTCCAAGGAAGGATATAATCTTCCTTCCTATTCCCGAAGGTTGTAGATGTAAGAAAATGCTAGGAATTGTCCATTCCAGTATGTCTATTTACGATTGTCAGCTCATATCGCGGGATTGCTGCGTATTTAACGCACTAGTAGTTAAAAGTAGAATACATGCCTGCTATCTTCTGTTCTCGTTGAGTATCAGTAATAACATGAACTGGAGGTTATATGATGGTTGTATTAGTATAAGTAGCCAGTGTTGAGGGATAGAATCTTCGGCGAGGATACTTAGCTGTTTCTTCTCGTCTAACGGCTAGACTGAGCTTTGTTCCGATACATTTCAACAGGTGTGTTGCCCACCTCTCTCGAAGAGATCATTTATACATGTCTGCGTAAGAATTACTCATCCCACTGCAAGCCCCCATTCAGTCTCTTTAAGTAACAAGCATGAACGTATAGTGACGTCGGCGGTTGGGGGGCTTTCTATGATCTTTAGCCTAGGCGCACTCGTTGCCAAGTCAGGACATTCATCCGGGCCATTGCCCAATCGTACTGGTTTGACATTATTGGCGGTGCGTTGAGAGAAATGCCATATGGCTCTGGCGCAAGCACTGGTCCAGGAGTAATAGATCTGGAGATGGACTTCAGTGAGAATGTAGAGTGCGCTACTTGAAGAAGAAGCACAAGCCAGATAAGACTTATATACTCCAGCTCTCTGAATCATCTTATGAGATAAAAGACAACCGTGTTGTGACAATTGGCTCGAGAACATCGTAGCATAAGCTTCCTGCCAGTCCAACATAAACGGCATCAACTCCAGGGGACTTGAGACCAGGAACAAGCCTGGCTGTGGGCCAAGGCATGATTTGAGCAAGCAAAGCCTTGCATATTTAACGTAGTGCCCAGAACACCCGACTCACCGACGGCGAGAACGTTGACATTGTGGCAGCCAAGCTGGCAATACGGCTCGTTCAGTCTTGGGGTAGTTTGGGGGGTTGGGGGATCTCCGGAGATGAGCCAGTAGCAAGGGTGAACTCAAACTCATGGCAACGATGCCCATTGGTCAATTTGCGAAGAACGCGACATCGAATCCTACCCCGCAATTTAAATCAACGGCATCGTGGGGTAAAAGCGCGTGGTTTGGGAACGATACCGATCGGTGCCGGTGGATCTCACCTGAACTTTGCCAGAATATCCGACATAGTTATTCCACCAATGACATGTCCAATATGAAAGATATTGAAAGGTCTGGTATAATTTAATATAAAGACGTGAGTATGGCATTGACAAAATGTTTCGCTATCAGCGACTCATTCCATAGTCAACATGTTGTTCAATAACCTTCTCTCGGCGGTCGCTGTGTCTGCTCTTGTGTCGTCAGTCGTTGGCACCTCGTCACGCAACTCGGCGCTGCCAAAGAGACCTTATGTTGAAGCTGCCCCCTATGGCACAGGAAAAGCCTTTCCTGCTTCTCCCGCGCGATCTCGTAAGGACTTCTGTTATGTCAACGCGGGCAAGGGCAAGAATGTCGACGATGCTCCTCGCATTCTGAAAGCATTCAAGAAGTGCAACAAGGGAGGCACAATTGTTCTGGATCAAAAGTACAACATTGCCTCGCCACTTGACTTGACCTGGCTCGCTCATGTCGATGTCATCATTACTGGAGAGGTCAACTTCAAGTCCGACCCGTACTACTGGGCAGACCACAGTTTCAAGTATGACTTCCAGAACATGTCCTCGTTCTGGAAGATTGGTGGCAAGGACATCAATATTTATGGCGACCTAACAAAGGGGGCGTCTCTGCTTGATGGTCATGGACAAGCTTACTGGGAAGAGATGGCTGTCAACAAGACTGTAAGTTGTGATGCATCCCAGAACTCCTCCATTTCCGGTCGATACTAATTGGCATGAAGCTACTGAGGCCAATTCTGTTGACGATTGAGGACGCACATGGTCTTACCATGTCAAACCTGCGAATGCGCAACCCACCCAATGTAAGTCTCAGTTACATCAAGTGTGCATAGTCCCAAACTCACATAAATCAGTGGTTCAACATTATCATCAACAGCACCGATGTGTTGATCAGTGACTTGGACCTTGAAGCCAAGAGTTTGAATGGTGTCAAAATCGCCAACTCTGATGGTTGGGACACATATCGCTCCGACCGCATTGTTATCCAAGACTCCGTCATCAACAACACAGACGGTACGTTCTCACTTCTGCAGGTCATGTCCATATTCTCACAGCAGCAGATTGTGTATCCTTCAAGCCAAATAGTACAAATGTGGTTGTTCAGAACCTCGTGTGCAATGGCTCTCATGGTATCAGTGTTGGTTCCCTGGGCCAGTACAAGGGTGAGACCGACATCGTGGAGAATCTTTACATCTACAACGTTTCCATGTCCAATGCCAGCGATGGTGCTCGAATCAAGGTCTGGCCCGGCGTTGAGACTGCCTTCCAGAGTCTGTTGAACGGCGGCGGTGGTCTCGGCCGTGTCAGAAACGTGACTTATGATACGTTCTACCATGAGAATAACGACAACGCTATTACCATTACTCAGTGTTATGGCCAGAAGAACCAGACTCTATGTAACGAGTTCCCGGTAAGTTCATCTGACACAAATCAACTACCTGCACTGACAACTAATACCAGGCAAACTTGACTATTGAGGACATCACCATGAAGAACTTCTGGGGAACAGTTTCAACGAAGTACGACCCACGAGCTGGATCTCTCGTTTGCAGTGCACCCGATGTAAGTGCCCAGTGCCTAAAACATAGTGGAATTGACTGACATCATGAAAGCGTTGCAGTAACATTGTGGCTGAGGACATCAGAGTCCAGGTTCCAAGCAAGAAGCCACCGGTCTACGACTGTCAGAACATCGACACGAGCACCTTGGATATTACATGCCGAGACCCAACCAGTGCCAGGGACACAACGAATGGATAAACAAATAAGGCTGATAGACCTATAGAGATTCAATATCTGCTATATCACACATGACCAAAACCTTGCTCTCTTGACTGTATTCCATGTGCACGTATTAGATAATGGGCTCATTCATTGGAGTGCTGGCTATTTGGAACCCACAGTTCACGGCGTTTAGATAAGCGTTTAGATAAGAGATCGATCCTACGCTAATGTGGATCGAGTATGGTTGTGCTTACTATGTAGTATCGGTTATTCTTTCATATACTCAGCCCTACAAGGATGACGATGCCAGCGGAGTGTAGAGAGGATTGGAAGGCTCCCTCCTTCGTTCTTATATCAACGCATACGCGCAGGTAAGATTGTTTGTCTTGCTTGACAATTCGTTTACATATATCATAATGGAAGAACAGGAGGTCTTCCCTTATCGTGGCGCGCCATTCCCAAAGAAATGGCGGCGAAACTATCCCCGTTCAAAGAACGGATGCCTCACATGTCGCAAAAAACGTAAGAAGTGCGACGAGGTTAAACCGATATGCACAGCGTGTGAGAGGTCGCAGCAAGATTGCCTCTGGTCAAACTTGGAAGAAAGCAAACAGCCAGACATGCAGCTCGGCGAGAACGCAGCACAAGCTAGCAGTTCCATCACACCACAAAACATCAGCCTTACAGCATATGGTGTTACCCACGTTCAATCAGCATTGAGAGCCGCAGCCACTTCATCCCCAAGAGCCGCTCTAGCATATGGAAATTTCGCCTATCTAAGCGACAACTCTCGGAGACTTTATCAGCACTACATAAACAACACAGCCGAAATGCTGACACGTGGACCAAGCCTGGATGGGAACCCGTTTATACAGTACTTGCTGCCGCTGGCGTCATATGATCCACTGGTTCTCAACTGTGTCCTGGCTATTGGAGGAGCTCACGTTGTCATTAACGATACGTCCTCAAGTCATGAAGACGCTCGCGGCTTGGAGGTTGCTGCTCGTAGTCATTATGCCAACGTGCTATCTGGCATACGGAAGCTTCTGTATTATCGAACTGGACAGACAGTTCACGCCCCAGAAGCTGACACGTCGCCGCCAACTCCTTCTCGTGTCCTGCTTATTCTTTTGCTCCTCTGCGTCTTCGATGTAAGTAAAAATGGAACAGCCTTTAATACGCGAATGTTGACAGGACAATGTCAGCACGTACAGGGCAGCTCCCGTAGCTCAATCTATCACCACCTTAAAGCCAGCAAAGAGTATATCACACTCCTCACAAGCGATTCAAATGCTCCTGATGAGTTGCAGAACTTAAGAGGCTTCATCCTGGAGCTATACGCGTATCACACAATGAAGCTCGCAATTACACCTCGCGGCCTTGCATCAAATGAGTTTGTCGAGATCGACCCTTCTTTACAGTCGCTTGATGTCCTGAGTGGGTACAAATCTCGAGGGTATCTAATTGGCTTTGGAAAGAAGTTATTCGAGTTGGTGCCAAAGGTTGCGAAACTTGTTGAGGCCCGACGCAACGAAGAGCAGCAAAACCCTCACATGCCGACGGCCCTCACGAAGGAGTATGACTATATGCTACAGAGATTGCACAGTGTCAACGAAGGTGATGATGATAGCAATGGCCTCCGACCTTACAAAGAGCGTGCGGGTGCAACGATGATTTACCAGAACGCCTTAATCGTGTATCTACAATCGGCCTTTCACAGGAACATGCTCGCCAACCCGGAACTAATATTTGAGATTGAAGAACGCATTGATCAAATGATGCCCAACTTCTACACTCTGTTTGTCAGCGAATCACCCTATCGACGTATGCTACTTTGGCCAGGGGTTATTGTTGGTTCTTGCGCACGAAGCGACAAGCATATTGCAGGTTTCCGGGCAGGGTTCAAAGCAAGGGCTTCAGGGACGCCCGGTGCAGTTAAGAAAGGAGCGCGGATTATTGAGCTGTTATGGAATGATTCGGATCCTCGGGCATTTGGCCCAAGAGGCTTATCATATATAATGACCAAACATGGTATTAGCTGTAGTCTATGTTAAGTCTGGCAAAAGTAGCCAACTGCGCCCTGACAGCCACACAGGAGCCTAGACGAGCTACAGGCAATGCCGTTAGGTTCGTTTCAGAGAGGTGCATATTGTGACATCTTAAACGTACTCCCACCTATATAGCAAACTAAGCTTTCAAGTTCAATTATTGGATTCCTAACCTATCCCTCGAGATTCGACTATTATGTAGTCGAAGGCTACGCGATATCCTTCTATCGTGTGACAACCGTACTTGCCAAGGCCTGTCTCAAATACATTTGGTTACTGCAGGTTGTAAATCCATTCCGCATGACTTTGTGTCCCTTAGCCCCTAATTGCAAGAGTGTGCAGTAACTAACCTTCATAGGCACTCTAACTCTGAGTTGTGTAATAAGAAAGGATCGACAAGAGTTTTGGAGTAGTTCTTCGGCCGAGAAAACAATTTTTGGAATTTTTGGTAGGCATCAAATAAAGTGTTATTCTCGGTCTACACACTGTCACTTCTTGACAGAACCGGCCTCACTCGTTACGAGACCTACACCTCACAGCTTCGGTGCCAGCTTCTCCTTTACGCTTTCGCCCCCCACTTTTCCAGGCTTTCGAAGAAGCTGATCAACTAGAGCGCTGACTTCAATAAGCTCTTCATCATCGAACGGCCGCCCTACAATCTGTATAGTGCTTGGTTGGTGGACGAAAAGCTCCGGATCGTCTATGAAGTATCTACGTCAGCAAAGCCTATTCCTAGGTAGGTAAAAGAGGGACAGAAACATACACATCTCATAGTTTGTCTTGTCATATGGATTTCCTTCCAAGGGCTTGTAGGACGTATCCTGTGGGTCAAGTTCAGGGCTAATCTTGAAGTTTGCGATGGGAATCACCGTAGATGGATAGTCGAGAAGATTCCACATCGATGTATATCCCCACCATACGTTGAAGTCATGAGGGATGCCAGCGGAAGGGGCAGGAGGGCAAATAAGCGCATCGATGGGGCGTCCGGTAGAGGTTTTGCCCTGGGTCTTGTCCCAGGCCTCAGCAAAAGCGGTTTTGTAGGCTCTTATCTGAAGGTTTAGCTAAAACGATGTTCCATCAGCATCATGGTTTACTATGATAGCATCTGAGTTTACCTTTAAAACTTCTGAGGCTGCCAGGGACCTTGCATTGTAAACTTTCAGGAGGTCGGCAAAGGCTGACATCAAGGGCTCTTTGGAGATGGCTACCTTCACTAGAGTATCTGCGCCCCCGTCTTGGAAGATTAGGTTATACTGTAACTAGTGTTAGTCTTCCCGAAGTTGGTAATAAATTGCATCGGCATATTCATACGTAACACTTTGCAAGCTCCCAGCAATCGACTGGAGGGCTGATCTCAACCACTATGATGGGTTAGCTCAGTTGCCAAGAAAGGTTTCGCCTCCCGACTCACCTTCGACACCAGCCTTCAGCAGTACCTGTTTTGTGTGCTCGATAGCTCGCAGTACAGGTGGCTGTGGCATCACAACGCCGTCCCACATCATGATACCAACTGCAAGCTTACCCTCCGGTAAGGAAACCTTTCGCCACGGTATAGGAACAGCGTTCGTATCGTATCGATGTTGAGTCTGATGAGAACCAATAACTTCCGTGAATAGTCGAATGTCATTTACAGAATGACAGATCGGTCCCGCAGAGTCTCTGATAGATATCTGACCAGTCATAGTACCTGCCCAGTTCCCCTTAGGAATACGTAGCGACGTAGGGCGGATTGCATAAAGCCCGCAAAACGCGGCCGGTGCACGGATCGATCCGCCTATATCGGATGGAAGAGCAATAGGAGCTCCCTTCATCGCGACCAGGGCGGCGTCTCCTCCAGAGCTACCGCCCGCACCCAGACGATTATTGAAGGGGTTCAACGTTCGACCCCACAGGTTGCTCACCGTCTCCAGGATGAACCCTGTCTGAGGCATGGTGGTTCTACAGTAAAACACAGCACCTGCCGATCTGAGTGATTCGATGATGTCGGAGGTGTGGTCGTATACCACGCCGTTGCCGACGATATAACCTCGCGTTGTGACATGACCTTTGAGGCCGTAAGTGTCCTAGAGACAGTTGTCAGAATATACTGCAGCTTGGGGAACTGTATATACTTCAAGCTTGTACCTTGAGAGCGACAGGTATGCCGTGTAGTGGACCGATAGGATCGCCGCCGTTTTCGAGTTTCTCGTCGAGTTCTTTAGCGCACTGAAGTCCCTCCTCATAGAACCAATCCGTCAAGCAGTTTACCTTATGGACAGTCAGCAGGAATATCGACCTATCATGCACTGGCTCACTTACCAGTTGATGGGCGATTGCGGCGCGAGCTGCAAAAGCTTCGAGGATCTCGGTGGCCCTCAACGCGCGAGTCCTAATACGTTGTTGCAGCTCTGACACAGTAAGTTCGGTAATCTCAATCTGTCGCTTGCTTAAGATTCCAGAAGTGACCGGGACACGAGAGACGTCAGTATAGCCTGAGTATTGTTTTTGATCGATCTTCCATCGCTCAGGGATCTTCTGAAGAAGCTCAGCTCGAGCCGCAACCGAGATATCTGTCCACGACATACTTGAGGCTCCGCTCACAAGTGGCTCCTGATACTCGAAGCTCTACCGGATATTACCGTTACAAGCCAAGTATATGTGTCAGGGTTGTGAAGAACGAGTGTTACGGTGTGCTTTGAAACATCATTCGACTTTGCCAGTAAGGTAGGGCACTCATCTTTATCAGCACCTTAATTTCCAAAGGCAATCCGAGTGTCAACAAGGTAAGGTACCCCTCATCTACCTCTGTAGGGCACTATCTACCTACCTTAGCTTGTCCAACGACTCGGTGACTTGACTACACCGCCGGACATCTATTTGGGTTATCGGACCAAAGACAATGAAAAGACCCGGCACTCCTTTTTCTTCGGGTATTTATGCCCGTGTGACACTCACGAACTGTTTATTATGATCAATAAGCTGGCTTAGTCTGCAAGCCAACGGGCAGAATCTCCACTACGTCGTGTAAGCATCTAAAAGTTCGCATAATGCACGGACCGGCCAAGACCCTTTCTAGGCTGGATGCGGTCTCCACATTCCCCTGACCGACTTGACCGGGACTCGAAAGATGCCGAAACGCTAAAAAAGTTGCCGATGAGATGTTCTTAACGTGGCACATCAAGCTTCCTGGTACGTACCTGGTTGTTCAAGGCTTCAGGCTAGTCCGAGTTTGGACAGTTATCATGGATCTTCGGGTTTCTTATTTAGACGAGAACAACATCGAACTTACACGCTACTAGACACATTATCACCTCCGTTTTCAATGGCCGTACAGCGCAGCCACATCTATCATCTTTTCCGTGGTGTCTACCGAGAACAATGTTGCACGGCTTATGATCTCAAGCAAATCATAGCAAGTCCTGAACGGCCATACTGTAACGCAAATCGTTTCTATTTCAGACCAACTACAGTGCTTCATGTCTCAAATTGCAGAAGAGCCGCCCCCCACTCAAGAAAGTTCCCGTATGAGCCGCCGTGAAATTCCTCCTGGAACTCGAAACACTCATAACCAAGAAGCTGATCTACCATGTACTCTAGCCGTTCTACGTCCTTCCGTCCGCCTCTCTGCGAGAAGACGCCGCCCAGCATAGCTCGCAACAAAATGAGACCCTGCTTACAATGTATGCTCCATCGAGATGTTTGGCTTGAGATGGAAGCGGCCACTAGAGCAGATACTGCGGCGTGGCATGAGGTAAATTCGATGTACGATGACCTTGAAAGTCCGCATTGATCTTTGATTTTTTGGCAAAGGTCGATTGTAGCTAGGGCACTTTCAACGCAGCTGGCTATCAGCCCGTTCTTCATCTTTGTCAACGGTTCCTCACTTATCATCTCTCCAGGGCCCTTTTCGAGAATGAACGGCCGACCGATGAATATGTGGATACTATGGTAGCTCAATGCAAGGTAAGCATTGTGTCGGAACAAAGGGTTGTGAGGACAAAGGTCCCTGCCGAACACGATGTCGGGTAGATTTTCCCAATACATCAGTAGTTCATCTCGGGCATCAAGAATCTGTCTGAGTTTCGCCGTCAGTTGACGTGCCTCTAGATCTAATACTCCGCTCCTAAAACATGGTTAGAAAGCAGCAGACTTCAAAGTTGGAGAAACACTACATGGTATGCCACACATGCTCTAGCATGTTTGTCAAGTAAACCATGGCTTTTGTGTTCTGATGGGTGTCAATATGCTTAACAGACATGTCGACAATGCCAAGCCTATCAAAATTCCCAAGTGGTGGTCGAATGATACCAACAGGGTTCCCATGATATACCGAGTTTCGCCTGCAGATGGGTCAGAGAATGCAGTAAATCTAAAGGAAAACTATTTACCTTTCCAAGATGAACGCAGTACACCATACTCTCCTCCGAACCTCAGCCTCCCTTACCGCAAACGAGGCATCAGGCTCCAGACCTAAGCAATCTTCTGTTGCCATTTTGAGACCTATCGAAAAGTAGGTGGAAGCTAGATTGTAGTGTCCCAGTGGAAGGATGTAGAAGCCCATCAGGAGTAACGCCTGTGCGCTCTGCAACGACGCGATTGCCAACACATTCGGCACTAGCCTAGACGCTTGACGGAAATACATCAAGGCAAGCGCATCATCCATCCAGATGCGGTCAGCCTGTATCTGATCCCCATTTTTGAGATGCGAAAACTGGACACCGATAGTGAAAACCATCAGAACGGTGCAGACCCAGGGGGCATCTTTGGCGGTCAATGTGGACGGTAAGTTGTGGAACTGATCAAGGCTGGATCGAAAGATAGATTCATCCAGGAAGAAATAGTTCATCTGCCCAAATTCGAAGAAGATGCTTATCAGGGTTGAAGCCGTCTCAGGGGTTGGAAACACCGAGGCAGCTTCAACAACTGTTACGTCATGTGATAGGAGCTGTGATGAACTTGAATCCAGGGCACCATCTCCTTGTAGCTGTACGTGTTGATCGTTAGCGGTTTGTGGAGGTGGATTGGACGTGTCTTGATGAACGTAGTCGAATCTGTCGAACAGTAACCGCAGAAAATCTGAGTGAGAAAGACCCTTTATATCTGCCCAATAATTCAATATCATCACATCTACAACGTGACACAACGTGTAGGGACCTACAACTTACTCTTTGGTATGGAGGCCTTGATTTGTGCACCCGGGCTATCTGCAGGCCAGTGCTCTAGCTGAGCAGCTGACACATCCTGGGACTGACCTTGAGCTTGAGATGACAGATTTTGCGTTGTCTGCAGACCCATGATCACGTCCTGTAGCCCCGCGGAATTGAGGTGATCGAGTCCTGTATAGTATCGCACAATGCACTCCAAGGCTTGTATTCTGTCGACGTCGAAGAAGTCTGAGTCGGTGTCAGGGGGATCCTCGAAGTCTGCGATGGCGAGCTCCTCATCATGACGCGTCTTGCGTGGCCGTCCGAGCGGTTTACCAGCGTACAGGAAACTACACTCACGACCATGTTTTTGACATCTCGTGCAAGGAGCGGTTCCGTCACAACGTTCTTTGCGGCGGCGGCACCGGTCGCATCTGTGATTGCTCAGGTATCAGTCTGGGGCCCCGCTTTGCAGCTTCGCTCAACCTTGGTGACTTACGCCTTGCTAACTCGTTTTAGACCTGAAGGAGCCATTTATCGTGCGATCGATGGTCGAACTGGATGTAAACGTGCCTGATTCCAATGAAATATTCTCTTCACAAGAGTTCATGAACAAGAATCGTGATTTTCCTCCAAACCATGGGGCTGAACAGTTGGATTGCGAGAGCTTCTCATATGCCGTCCCCATTTAAAAAGTCCGTCCCCGCTTAAAATTAAGGTTAGTCCGCTCTACACATAGTTAGCTCCAGATTAGCGGCGCGGTTACACAAGATCACAATATACGGATATAGGGAATACAGTAACGAGGCCCTGACCGCAAAAAAGAAAAAAAGTGGCTTCTGTTACGCAATTGAAAAAGCCAGTTCTATATTTCAAAGTTCCAGCCTGGGAAATCGAGCGACAGCTCGTCAATATGAAAATGTTCAAGGCCTTCTGATCCCATAAACAGAGAACCAACTGTGCTTAGGCCTGAATCGTGAGTCTGTTGCTCTTGAACCACATCTTGCTCCTCCTGAAACGGATCAATAAAATGACTCTTGAGGCTCATTCTCGTGTCACAGTCATCCTGTGTGGTGACACTTGTATATGGTAACGATACATCGCTAGAGCTGGATTGCCAGATACCCGTGTCAAGGAGCTCCCAAAACCATTCTGAGTGGAATCTGATAGTAGTTTCTTGGTTTGCAGCCTCTCGGCGGTTTTGATCAGCAAGGGTCTGTAGCCTTTTTAAGATAACAAGCTATCAGTTTGTTAGCACGCATTGAACTGCATATTGTAATGCTTCAGTCTTCTTAGGTTTGTTGGAAGGGCTCAACCTACGCTATGAGCAAGGTGTGGCCACATTGTGGCCATTTTGCTGAGTAACGCATCACACCAGACAAGATCCTGCTGCGCTCTACGTGCAACCTTTGTTTCCTTGGAAAATTGAAATAACCACTGGACCGTTGCAGTGGCTGCAACCGCAGCTCCAATCATTGGGTCGACGATCTCCATAGCACCATTGCTCATTCGGATGATGCGGAAAAGCCACCCTGCGTGGTACATAGCCATTTCAACCCTCTGCTGGAGGAAGAGACAAGACTGGGGTATCTCATCTTGCGAGCGAAGGACAATCAAGTGGAGGAAAGGATGGTTGAGGATGGCTTGAGCAGCATGCCAAATAATCTGCGTGATCATCCAAGGGTTCCAGTATTCGCGCTGTCCAGATATTTCCTGTTCCGTCCTGGTTGAAAAGCCCACGTTTTTGAGTAGATGCCTTTTACTATATTGGCTTTCGAACTCGAGTAGTTCTAAACTGAGTTTTGCGTGGGTAGACTCGGGCAACCACGGCTTTTCAATATCGGCCTGGCGTAAGCGATGTAAATATGTGCTAAGTCTGCCCCATGTGGATATGAGGCGGATGCAGCTCGAGGTGATGCTAACGTCTCGACTGGATACTTGAGGCGATGGGCGTCGAGGTTCTGTTAAAGGCGGAGATGGCGGGGGCAACACCTCAGTGCCAGGATAGGGAGGAGCATCGACGTCTGAGAGCCCGAGAACATGAGGAAAGAAGAGTTTTTCGAACAGAAAGACGCTCCAATAAGCACAGGAGATGCCACGGTCCCCGGAAACAGACGAGCAACCAATGTTGAACAGCTTCCGTATGGCGAGCAATCGAGAGGCTGCACCAATAGCCATGCACGCACGAGCAGGTTGATATGCTAAATTGATAGATCAGAGTTTGCATGCCATAACGTGAATTGTCTGAGCCAGAAGTACATACTTCGCATGTGCTTCAGCGCTATGAGACACAATGACTGGATGACAATGGGTTCGGTGGCGCCCTCGAACGCGAGTTTCATAACGGCATCTTCGGCGGAACAAGCGAAAACGTCTCCTGGCGTGGGATCAGTGCCTTTGTAAAATCCATGTGTGTCTACTGTGAGTATCAGAGCCATAAAACTCCACAAGGCAAATGGGGGGCCAGCTAGTAGTTGCTCGGTTAAACCTTCGAGGTGTAGCAAGGGGAATGGTTGAAAGTGCAATCTTGTCCGATACACATCCACCAAAAAGTCAAGAACTTGGCGAGGTGGTTCAAGACTACATTGTACCCAGTTAGAACAAGCTCAGTTAAGAAAAGGGGCCAAATCGTAGTGGTATTCAGATGCCAGTGTGGGGCAGTGATCTTACGCAGTCGGCCCCAGGTTTCCAGGCTCGCTTGCATTCTGCACAGAGACCTGTGAGCCAGCCCAGTCTTCATAAACAGTTATGGTTGGTGACGCCGTCTGATCACTTATAAAGGATTAGTCACTTGGTCCTAGTCCTTTAAAATGCAATCATTAATAGTTAATTCGGCCACTTACACGGCGCCAGCAGGTCGCCGCCTCATACCTCGCGGGTTGCCGCTATTTCTGATCGAATTCGATTTTCGAGGGAGATAAACACAGTTTACCTTGAGGCGCTTACAAAAAGAGCAAACAGGCTTTTCACCCGTACATTTGCTCTTTTTCTTACTACGCAAAAGTTTCCATATCAGTAAGCAGGGGTCGAATGGCGGAGATGAATGCATGTACCGGCATGGTTCACAGGCGTGCCGCGTCAATTCGGATGACCTTGTAGGGGTAGGGGGCATTTCGTCCAGCTGAGAAATATGCACACGATTACAAGGTTTGTTACCTCACAGTTGCATTATGATAAGCTGACCTGATCGATGCGCAGGCTGCGTGGCAATGCAAAAGGAGTCCTTAGTGGTGACGGAGGCAGATCATGTACCAGGAGATAAGATAATTTGCCGAAAAAGCGGAGGTTAGAGGAGGAATTCCGGGCCCACGCAATCCTCACAACGAGATTGTTGTGACTACGTGGGACTCACGTGACCGGAGTTTCTGAGTCATGCAAACTCCGTGACGCCTCATAGGTCATCAAACCGACGGGACCTATTGCACATCCTGTCGAGGAGGAGCATGTTATCAAGCGACCTTGTTCGCCGAAACATGGGGTACGGGGGAAGCGGGGTTGGAGAAAGTGTACTAGACGTTCAAGTCTATAAAATGCTCCATACGTGCCAGATACACCCTGCTCACTCACTTTGGCATCTTCCACCCTTACTTACATTGGACATCTTTTGATTAAATTCTTTCCAACTCGAACCAAAAAACATGATTGAGACACTCAAAAGCAAACAAGACCCCGAGGCTTTGGCTCCAGTCTCTTCACATGGCGCGGGAGTCACTACTTCAACACACGATGCCGTGTTTGGAGCAATGACAGAAGATGGTCCCAACTACCGCAATGTGAGTGTTACTGCTGAGTTCATCAACATTCTATGCAGGACTAAAGCTGGTTCGTGTAGGTAGGATGGGTCGGTACTTCCATCATCATGATGAAGACCCAGATCGGCCTGGGCGTCCTCTCGATACCGGCCGCGTTCGATATACTGGGCATGATCCCAGGCGTCATCTGCATGCTGATTATAGCCGCCCTAACCACCTGGGGGGCCTATGTAATCGGCCCATTCAAGCTGAAGCATCCTGAGATCTATGGCATTGATGATGCAACTGGGTTGGTGTTTGGTCGTGTTGGCCGAGAACTGGTCTCTGTTGGATTTTCCTTGTGTAAGTTGAAGAAGAAGATTTTACTGGACCACTTTTTAATACGACGTCGCTCTACACAGTTCTTATCTTCTGTGCTGGTTCGGGCATACTTGGTATTTCGATCGGTTTGAATGCCGTCTCGACTCATGGAGCTTGTACAGCCGTCTTCACAGCCATTGCGACCATAATTGTCATTCTGCTCGCTAGTATCCGCACCCTCGGTCGCATCAGCTTCCTTGCCTGGGTTGGGCTTGTAGCTATCCTAGCTGCCAGTAAGTGGCCCTTGATGTCGCTTATCGAGCACGCTGACTCGTACAGTCTTGATCGTCACCATCGCTGTCGGTGTCCAAGATCGACCTCATGACGCACCCGCTGGGCCTTGGACGTCCGACTACAAGCTTGTCAATAACCCGTCCTTTACCGATGCTATCTCGGCAATAGCAACCTTCATCTTTGCCTATGCCGGTACGCCCTTCTATTTCCCCATTATTGCCGAGATGCGAGACCATCGAGATTATACCAAGTCCATGCTGCTATGTCAAGGAGTAGTCACCTTGACATATCTGGTTATTGGTATAATTGTTTATTATTACTGCGGATCATATGTTGCTTCACCTGCACTTGGGTCTGCTGGACCACTTCTCAAGAAGATTGGCTATGGTATTGCTCTACCAGGTCTGGTTGTCAGCTCAACTTTGAGCACGCATGTAAGTTGCTTGTCAAAACATCATTCTTACAAGTTTATGCTAATATGTGGGATAAAGCTGGTAAGCAAGCACTTCTTTGTTCGAATCCTTCGAGGCTCTAAGCACCTTGCGGCCAATACGTTCATCCATTGGGCGACATGGCTTGGCTGCGTCTGTTCCGTCGCAACTACAGCGTACTGCATCGCCAGTGGCATTCCTGTTTTTGGTGGATTGGTCTCGCTTATCGGGGCCCTTCTAGGTACTCTAATGTGTTTCCAGCCGCTTGGCTGCATGTGGCTGTTTGACAATTGGAGTGATGGGAGGCGAGGGCATTCCGCAAAATGGATGTTGCAGGTAGGTGTAAGCATCATCATGGTTGCTGGGGGGAGTTTTCTAATGGTTGCCGGCACATATGGCTCAGTCGTTGGAATCATTGACTCATATGGAGCTGATGGGGGAAGTAAGCCCTGGACCTGTGCTGATAATTCTAACTCTGTGTGAGTGAAGGATGGTTTTGAGTGGTCTACAAATTCCCAACGTGGTATGGTAAAGTACGTACCTTGGCAGAATAATGGCGAGTTCATTTGGTCTGCAAATTCAATCAATTTCAAGCAAGTCATAAGTTCATTACCTGCCTTTCAGTTTTGCCATTTCCATTGTCATCCAATCTTGAAAGCATTTAGCTTCAGTTTCCACCTAGAAATTCGCTCTGTGTCTTACAATGTAGATATCTTACTTCAGGAAATGTCTGTGCGTTCGTTAACTTTTTTCCGAGCCAATAGGCTACATTCTGTTTCTTTCCTGTGGCTCTATTGGGCTTAGCGTACCCCGTGTAGCGCACTTGGCGTTTCTAAATAGAATCTAACTATTCCGTACCTTACAGAACATGTTTTTGTTTGCATTGGCCCTATATACATCTGACGATTAGTATTGTGACTACATTGATATGTACTTATGTGCTTAATTCTCTTAAGCCTCTATTAAACGGAGCATGACGGAAGTGCCGTCAGCTCGGAAAGCAATCCGGCCTGCCAAATTTGATTAATCGCTTGTCATGTGTGTGCTATGGGATGACACAACTGGTGCAGATACTTTGCATGCAATCATGGTTGTGGAGCAACGCAGCTAGAACGTCGATGTCGGGGTATATGTGGGGCTGTTACACGACAGAGGGAAGCTTAGGAAGATCGGAAGATCCATAATAAGTTTGACCGCTGCTTGGCGTGGCGTGTAGCTACGCCTCCTTACTAGAAGAGAGCCTTCAGAGGTTTTATAATTCTATTTAAATCTTGAGTAAATCATTATGCTCAATGATCTGCATTGTGTAACCGTAAAGCAGAACCTGAATCATACCACTTGCCACTTTGTCAGCTGTAGTATAGTAAAAGCATCCTCCAATAAGCTTCCACAATATGTTTGATGTAGTGGGTAGAATACCACCTGGCCTCACAGCCCAGACCTCAAATCGATCTTTATTCTTCTCCTCCAGCTTGTACAGTTCACTTTCAACCTGGCCCTGCTGGGTGTTAGATTCATGCTCTCCAAACGCCAATTTCAAAAGCACGAAAAACTCGGTGATATACCTTGATTCTTCTGGTATCCTTCATGTAACGTAGATTCTTTGTATCATCCACTTCTGCTCCCATGCCGCTGCAGAAGATGAACCTGAACTTGCCTCCTTTGATGTCTGGTGCTAGTACGTTGACGAATGCATTTGCTGCTGCCAGTGTATAATCAACTGACACCTTCTTGCATGTCTCGAGGTCAGGGAAGCGATATGCCGGGCCTCCAATCGCCCTGTCCGCAATCGGTCAGCATTTAAGTCTTGGCCCTGGTAAGCAATAACAAAAGACAGCATTCACAAACCAAAGGCAGCCTTCTGCGCCACGCAACTGCTCGAGAACCTCAGGGGGGTAGCTCTCAAAGTCGTGGTGGTAGATGACTTTGATCTTGGGGTGGTTTTCTAGTTCGGGCGAAAGAGATTTCCGAGTAAGAACAAAGGCTGATGTTATAGCTGGATTCGTGATACATTCACGAACCAGGGCGCTGCCGACTAGCCCAGTAGCGCCGGTTAAGATGACCTTCATACTGAGGGTACACGTGCAGAAAGCTCTAGAGTAAAAGGCCAAGGTAGTTGTAAAACGGACCCAAACCATCACCTGGTTGAACCCGACTGGCTTGTTTTATATCCAAGTCTCAAGCCAAGACCTACCAGATGGGTTATGCAAACTTGCTCATCTTGAGGCTCATCGGGACCATGAATTAGCCCGCCGGCGTCGTCATCATGTCCGCCCAAACTTCCTACCGGGGCCGACGAGTTGTGGGGCGAGTCAGGCTTGAAACTCCGCACACTACCTTAATGGTAACTTCCTCCTCCGAACGCTACGATATTGGCTAGACTACCTTGGGAAAATATCACACTTGGGTCAGTTATACGGATACAGAGTAAAGTAACGAAAGCCTGTCCAAAGTCCGCCATGCGTCTCCACGCCTCGCCGTTTTGCAAATTTGCCGTTCTCGGGATTGTTCAATTTGCCGTTCTGCAATTTGATCTGCCCATATATAGGGCAGCGAGCAATGTTCTTCCTGTCTTGTAACAATCGTAGCAAGATATCCAATCCCCTTTCTTACACCACTTTCAAGAACGCTTCCTGAACAGAATCGGCATCATCAACTTCATACCCAGTCAAATATAATCTGCAACCATGTCTGACCTTGAGGGAGTCTTCGATAAAGTGTCAGCTCAGCCTCAAAACCTGCCCCTTCTCGCCACGCAAGAGACTTGCTCCGGTCGCACATATATCGTCACTGGAGCCAATTCCGGGCTTGGGTTCGAGGCAGCGAAGCATCTCGTGGCCTTAGATGCGAGCCAAGTGATTCTAGCAGTACGCAATCTCTCCGCTGGCAGTAAGGCCAAGGCCGATATAGAAGCAAGTACAGGAAAAACTGGCTCGATCAAGGTTTGGCATCTTGATCTTCCTAGTTATAAGTCCGTTGAAGCTTTTGCTAAGCGGGCTGCCCTTGAACTTGATCGTATTGACGCCCTGGTTGAGAATGCTGGTTTGGCAGCTGAAATGGATAACTTTGCTCAGAGTCACCCTGCCATGTTCACTGTTAATGTATACAGTACTTTGCTCCTCGCAGTGCTCTTACTGCCCAAGATGAAAGAGGATGCCCAACGACTTAAGACTACTCCTCATATCACGATTGTCTCCAGCAACTCAGCATTCCATGGAAAGCCCCTCTGGGACTTATGCAAAGACGCTACCAATCCACTGCAGAAGATCGTTGAGGTAGGACAGCTGGATATGGGTAGTGGGTATGTGGTCCAACTTGGAAGATTGCTACCTATTTATCCAAGGCTAACGACTCATTTTCGCAGATACACAGTTTCCAAACTCTTCCTATTGCTTGCCGTTCGCCATATAGCCTCCTTGATTCCTGTATCCAGCACTGGAGTGGTTGTCAATACAGTCTGTCCCGGCCTATGCAAGACAAATATCAACCGCAACGCACCCGATAATATCAAAGCTATCACTGCATCCATGATGAACCAGTTTGGTCGCACTGCGGAAGACGGTAGCCGCACGCTTCTTTTTGCTGCTATTGCTGGCGCAAATAGTCATGGCAAGTTCAGTGCTGATTGCGAGATCAAGGATGAGTAAGTCAACTCCCAATACCATAGTTATTCAGAAATCCGCGCATACTGACACCAGTATTGTTACAGCTCTATTATCCCTGACTGGATCACAGCGGAGGAGGCTAAAGATGGACAGAAGCGACTGTGGGCCAGTATCAGTAAAGAGATTGAGTCTGCTTCACCCGGCAGCATTGCGAAAATTTTGAATTAGTTATATGATAGAAGTATCTAAGAACAGAAGTACCGAAATCGCAAGGAAGTCAATAAATGATAGATGTTCAACCTTGCACAATGTCCAGGCATCTGCTACATGTCTCTACTCCCTGTACTCTGTTACTAAACGTCTTTACAGAATGAGTAGAGCACTTAAAGTTTTCTAATTTCTAGCTTCCTGGTGTTCTTCCAAGGTGAAGACCATAAACGCCAATAATTATTCTTAAGAATAAGATACCTCAAGGAGCCAGAGTGGCCGATAAGGTATGCGTTAATGCAGTATTGGGTAATAGATAAACGGCACTTATATATAGAATTTTGTACTGAAGTCATCTCTAACTATTTATCCCGGGTACCGACAGACCACATTCCAAGGTTGTAAGCATTTCCGAGATAATGCAACAACAAGATTTAGAGTTTTGACGAGGGGCCGACAGTTAGGGTACCCGTCTTCTGAATCAAGTACTCCTCGATGGCTACGTCCTTGCCTGCTTCCTTGCCATAACCCGATTCCTTAATGCCACCAAACGGCGACTCTGCACCAGAGGCATTCCCTGTTGGAAGTATTAGTAAGAAAATCGATAGGTTTGAGATAAAAGTGAATAAACGTACCAGTATTCATGCCAATCATGCCAGCCTCAAGATTCTCGAGAAGTCTCCAGGTACGGTTAACATCCTTCGTAAAAAAGTAAGACGCAAGGCCCATAGACGTGTTGTTAGCCGCCTCAATGACCTCCTCCTCCGTATCGAATCTATAGAGACCTAGGAGAGGACCAAAAATCTCCTCTTTCGTCGTCAGCATAGAGGCCGTCATGTCTGAGATAATAGTGGGCTCAAAGAAATAACCGCCTAGGCGACTTGGGGCTTTGCCTCCACAAAGAATTTTGCCCCCTTTGGCAACAGCATCGGCCACATGCTTATCTAGCTTTTCAACGCCTCGAGATGTTGTAAGTGCTCTCATGGTAGTAATAGAGTCAGCGCCGTGACCAACGCGTAGCTTATTAGTAGCCTCAAGTATCATGTTTGCGAATTGATCGTATACGCCACTCTGAACATACACTCTATTGGCATGGGTACATGCTTGACCAGCTGTGCGCCATTTGAGGATCATCAAGGCTGCTACCGCCTGTTCTAAGTCCCCATCATTGAATACAATGAAGGGACAGTTACCTCCAAGCTCCATTGTAACTTTCTTGAGCCCAACAGAGCAGTGTTGAGCAATGATACGACCCACGGCAGTACTGCCAGTAAAGGTCACTTTCCGGACAAGGGAGTGCTTGCAAAGAGCCTCACTGACCGAAGGTGTGTTAACGTTATCTGTGGTAATAACATTAAAAACACCTGGAGGAAATCCAGCTCGAAGGGCCAGATCAGCAAGAGCCATCACGCTCAAAGGTGTCTCCGGAGACGGCTTCACAATCATCGAACAGCCAGCTGCTAAAGCAGCAGCAACCTTACGGATGATCATAGCTACTGGGAAATTCCACGGGACAAGGGCAACGCTAACACCAATAGGCTGTTTGATGACAAAAGTGCGTCGATCGGAGACAGATGGGATCGCGATAGATCCACGAATACGCTCCGCTTCGCCTGCGAACCACCAGGCAAAGCCTAGGGCATAGTCGACTTCTCCGCGGGCCTCAGTTAGGGGCTTGCCTGTCTCGTACGTGACCAGCTTGGCTATATCCTCGCGTGCGCTGGTGATAAGGCGATGCCACTCGAGGAGCTTCTTGGCTCGTTCGCGAGGATTGACGTATCGGTATTTCAGGAACGCAGCGTGGGAGGTAGTGACATATCGATCAACATCGTCGACCTTGTTGATTGGGCATGAGGCAAAGACGACACGACTACCAGGGTCTAAACAAGGAAGGGAGAGTCAGCACGATATCTCGCAAGACAAGCTGTACTGTACGTGTTCAATATGGGAAGAAACTTGCTCACCTTCAACATCGAAGATTTCGCGGCATAGCGATGGAGTCCATTCCCCATTGAGCAATGAGCTCTCGTGGAGTAAGGACGGGTCATCCAACTACAGTTAACTAAGTTAGTTATGGTTCTGTCTACCAAACTCTCAGAATGCGTCAATTCTCATACCTTGAAGGGTAGCTGCTTCGTCATGGTTACTAGCGAATAAAACAGTCGCAGGAGAAAGGTCTTGCTCTTGTGATGTTTATGCAACAATCAAGGGCTCAGAGGCTTGATATTATAGTCATGCAGTAAGACAATGATTGCTTGTGAGCACAAGGCAATGAGTTGAACCTAGTCAATAGATGCGGCGTATAACCATTACGCGACGAGAGCGACTAGGAGTGATCAACCATTACGGCATCTAACAGTTACTCATTGGCATGTTCTGAATCATTACACGTAAGCTCTAGTGACTTGTTGACCAAAACAAGGCTTGGACCGGCAAGTTTTAATTGACACCAACATCTGCCATTTCTCGGCCCCGACTCGGGTTGCCTCTAGAAGCCCGAATGCCTGATCAGCATCCGATAGGTTTTCCTAGCGTTGTGCGCGCTGGCTAAGCGTTACCTTTGGAGGAAAAGAGGAAGACAGGAAGGGCGATTTGGTAACCCCTAAAGGTTTACGGTGTTGTTGAGTGTTTCCGGGCCAGTCGCCACCCGTCGGCTCATTATTTAGCGTTGTGGCAAAACTACCCGATAACTGAGTTGACGTATCACGCAACCGGGTCGGCTTTTGATCCAGTTCTCATGTGCCTTGTCCTGATGGAAGTTGACCAAATAACCTTTTCGCTTGGTTCGCGTCTTGCGAAAACGGATCAAGTGTGTGCTTGTATAAGTTCTCGGCACATCTTCAATGTATTTCGCAATTCCAGCTCAGCATCAAACATTCTTCCACTGATTAGCACACGATTCACACCGCAACAATGACTGCCGCATCGCCTCATCCCTTTGATCCCCTGAGGCCCGATGAAATTTCAAGGGTAGGTCAACCATCCGATTTCACAATTCCCCAGACTGGCCCGTTCTCCCTCATTCAGCGACACATATGCTTAGTTGTCTATAGGCTTCAAAAATCGTGCGCCCTCACTTTGGTGGCCAGGATCCAAACTTTCGCGTTGTTACCCTTCTTGAGCCACCAAAGAAGCTGATGATTCCCTACCTCAACAAGGAGCATCACAGACAGCCTGTAGGACAAGCTCCTCCTCGTTGCGCACGAGTCGAAGCTTCTGTTAAAGGAGATGCTGGGGAAAACCAGCTTTTTGAGCTCATTGTTAATCTTGATGATGACAAGGTTGCTCAAAAGCAGCATATTAAGGGAAAGCATTCTTACATTGACTCTAATTATATGAAGGCTGTTGAAGCAGCATGCCTTGCAAACGAGGAGGTACAAGCTGAGATCCGTACTCTCGATCTTCCTGCTAGAGCTACTGTTGTTGTTGAACCATGGGCATATGCAACTGATGGCATGAACGACATGGCTGAACGAGTGACAATGGTGAGTCAGGCAGTCTTCTATGCTGTACCAAAGCAGTTCCAGGCTAATTCTGTAGTGTTGGTTTTATCTACGCCTGCTAGAGCATCCTGACGCCAACTACTATGCCTACCCACTCGATGTTTGCGCTGAGGTATCTGAGGCCCTTCAAGTCACCAAGGTCTATCGCCTGCCGACCAAGCCTCATGAACGAATTAATTACGAGAAGAAGCCTTTTGATCGCCAGAGAATTCATTCAACTTCTGCTAGCGAGTACCACCCTGACTTGAGGGCAAGGCCGAGGACAACCACCAAACCATACCAGGTTGTCCAGCCTGATGGCCCATCATTCCAGATCCAAGGCAACCATCTTAAGTGGGAGAAGTGGGATCTCCGTGTTGGCTTCAATTATCGAGAGGGTCTTACGCTCCATGATATCCGCTATGACGGCCGCAGTCTCTTCTATCGTCTTTCCCTAGCAGAGATGTTTGTGCCCTATGGTGACCCTCGGGCTCCTTACCCCCGCAAGGCCGCATTTGACCTCGGTAACGATGGAGCTGGTATCAATGCCAACAACTTGCAGCTTGGTTGCGACTGTCTAGGTACTATTAAGTACTTTGATGCATATCATAACTTGCCATCAGGCGAACCACAGAAGCTACCTAATGTTGTTTGCTGCCATGAGCAAGACGATGGTATCCTTTGGAAGCATACTAACTTCCGTACTGGGACTCCTGTTGTGACCCGATCCCGGATTCTTGTGTTGCAGACTATTATTACAGTCAGCAATTATGAGTATATCTTTGCATGGCACTTCTGCCAGGATGCTTCTATTTTTTACGAAGTACGTGCTACAGGTATCTTGTCAACTGTACCTGCCTCTATCGATTACAAGGAGAAGTACCCCTATGGGACTATTGTAGCACCTGGCGTGCTTGCACCATATCACCAGCATCTCTTCAGTCTCCGTATCGATCCCGCGATTGATGGTCACGCCAATTCACTCGTGATTGAGGAGTCAAAGGCACTTCCTGTTAATAATCCAGCTGTTCATAATCCATTTGGTGTGGGCTATGTTACAGAAAGCCAGACTATCGAGGAAGAGGGTGGCTTTGATCTTGATTTTACAAAGGCCCGATCCTTTAAATTCGTCAATGAAAACAAAATCAATCCCATTACTGGTACGGCTGTTGGTTTCAAGCTTATGCCTTTCTACAGCCAGATGCTTCTATCTCACCCTGACTCGTTTCACGCAAAACGTTCAGAGTTCGGTGAGCATGCTGTGTGGGTAACAAGACATGAGGATAACTATCACTTTCCCTCAGGCAAGTATACTATGCAGTCATCTGGGGGCGATGGTCTTGCATCAGTGATTGCAAAACGTCGCGAAGCAGGAACAGCCCAATCAGTTCGGAACCAGGATATAGTAATCTGGCACACCTTTGGCTCAACACATAATCCACGCATTGAGGATTGGCCAGTAATGCCTAATGAGAAGCTAATGGTTGGTTTGAAGCCTGTTAACTTCTTCTCAGGAAACCCTGGCTTAGATGTCGCAACTTCCACACAGGATAAGAACAAGAGTGTTCTGTACATAGGAGAGAAAGAAAAGAATATATCATGCTGTAATTCTAGATTGTAAAATAGATAATACAACAAGACCGCTCTCTACCTATCCCGCCCTGGACGGACGCACAGGAGTCGTGCAGACACGTGGGCTATACCGTTGCGATCGTCTCGGCGAGGCGCATCTTGTAACGTCTCAAACGTGCTCTCATCCGCTCGGGAAGTCCGACTTTCCAATTTCAGACTCACTTTTGCAAGGTCACATACATTTCCGCGATACACTTCTCTGCATCTTCCAAGCAAGATCACTTCTTCACCAATTCCGATCAGATTTGTATGGGATTTTCACCTAC
>JAAOAK010000140.1:0-33381 GCA_013396175.1 Fusarium denticulatum | reverse complement strand
TAAGGGCCCTGTGCATCGTCCACTGAGCTCTACCTACCTACCTAGGTAGGGGTCTCTAGGGGTCACAGATGCCCAAGCGCCCCGCCCTTCCTAGTCTCAGTGGCAGTCACAGTCACAAGCCCGCCCACCCAGACCCGATCCAATCAATGCATCTATGGTGGACGCCATTCCCAGCTTACACGTCCTCTTTTCTCTAGTTCTCGCCCTCTCATATGATCTCACGTCCTTTCTCATCTTTTCCTCCTGCCGTTTCGGATTCACTCGACGACGTGTCGTTCGTTGCCACGCCTTTTTTTGTCAGCTTAGGCCCTGTTTTGCGACGTTTTCTTGGGCGTAACAACATTAGTATATTCACGAAGTCTACTTCACCTACTACGTCTAGTACTTACCTCCATACACCTAAACGCCGCCAACCATATACTTTCCCCGCTCTTTTGCGTGGGCTGTTGTTACTCCTGCGGCTGCCTCACTTGGTTCTTTGACGACGACATTTGTACCTTGATCACTCTCAACTAAGCAGTCGGCTTCACCGACTCCCAACATTCGCTATTGCTGCTATTGCAAAACACTCGACGTTGAATTACTTCCATCCTTTCATCCGTATTCATACTTACGACGACGCTGGCCGCTCGACAACGCTTACTCCTCACATCTGACTATCACGATTGTCCCTGGTTGATACAACCTTCCCTGGGAGAGACTTCTTGTGAGAACAAAGAAATCACTTTCCATTTGATTCCCAACAAGACCTCATTGTTGTGTATACACTGTTGGAACCCGTGTCACCTGCGCAACAGCGAATATGGCCAACCAACAGCCTCAAAGTTCTGATTCGACTCCACTACCCGTACGCTCTCATGATTGCTCTTCCTTGTCTTAATGTCTAACTCACGAATTATAGCAACAGCCTGCTGCTCCAACTCCCATTTCTCTGCCAACACATAACTCGGGCCCTTCTCCTGTGCCTCTCCTCCGACCCGCCATTCCTGGCGCCAGAAGTGGTGGAGCTCGTACACCCAGACTTGGCCTCGCTATCCCACCCTCACCCAATGCCAAAGCTGTAGGCAATCAAGGAGCAGCCGCGGCTGCACCTTCAAGGCCCCCTTTGCCGACACTACACCTAGCTACCCCTATGGGCAGTCAAGTCACACCCCATGAACAATTACCACGATCCCAATGTGCAACCCAAGCATCGGCAGGTGGCGGTAGTGAAAGTAGCGCGGCTCACTCAAGGTCTGGCAGTTTCGGTCCCCTAGATGGACGGGCAAGCAATCCCACTTCTGCAGGATCTCAATATTCCGCTTTGTCCTTTGCTTCGCAGTATGGTATAGGTGTATCAAGACCTCAAGGTACTCCGGATCCGGTATCTGCTGTGGGATCTATGTACTCCGAGAGAAGCGAGGGTGGGGTATCCATGGAGCGAGATGGAAGTCTTCAAGGTTTGGAGGCATTCGATAAACTAAGCCTTGAGAAGGCCAGGACTCTGGACGTTGATGAACTTGACGAAGAGGGTTGGAGAATCGCAAGCTTGGAGAAGAGAATTGTCGAGATTGGAAATTTAGGTGAAGGTGCTGGAGGTGCTGTCACAAGATGCAAGCTCAAGGGTGGTAACACTGTTTTTGCCCTCAAGGTGAGTTGTTTCGACCATAAACCACAGCTTGAATACTGATGTTTCAAGGTCATCACTACGAATCCAGACCCCGACGTCAAGAAGCAGATTCTCAGAGAGCTGGGATTCAACAAAGAGTGCGCTTCAGACCACATATGCAAGTACTATGGAGCCTTTGTCGACCCGGCTACGGCCACAATCTCAATTGCAATGGAGTTCTGTGAAGGCGGTTCGCTTGATAGCATTTATAAGGAGGTCAAGCGTTTGGGGGGCAGAACAGGAGAAAAGGTTTTAGGAAAGATTGCTGAGGGTGTTTTGGGCGGCCTGACGTACCTGCATACTCGACGCATCATTCACCGTGACATCAAACCTTCGAACATCCTGCTCTGCCGAGATGGTGCCGTGAAACTTTGCGATTTTGGCGTCTCTGGCGATTTTGGTACTAAGGGAGAGGCCAATACTTTTATCGGCACCAGCTATTATATGGCACCTGAGCGTATCACCGGCCAGTCCTATACTATTACTTCGGATGTTTGGTCAACTGGAGTTACCCTTCTCGAGGTTGCGCAGCATCGTTTCCCGTTCCCCGCAGACGGCACAGAAATGCAACCGCGGGCTGGTCTCATAGATTTACTCACATACATCGTAAGACAGAACGTGCCCAAGCTGAAGGACGAACCTGAAATGGATGTGTATTGGAGTGACAACTTCAAATATTTTATCGAGTGCTGGTAAGTCTTATACCCCCTCCCCCCCTTCAGGAGCGTGTGCTAACATTGTCTAAGTTTGGAAAAACAACCCAACAGACGAGCCAGTCCTTGGAAGATGATGGAGCACCCATGGATGGTTGAAATGCGCTCCAAGCGTGTCAACATGGTGAAATATCTTTCTTTTGTCTGGGGTTGGGATGAACAACCTAAGGACTCTTAGAAAGATATACAACGAGCTCAAGCTTCGGAGCAGCAAATTGTTCAAGCAGCCCAAACAGCACAGGATGTCAAATAATGGAAGAAGATCAAGACGACACAAGTTCTCGCAAAAGCAGAAGAATTGGTGAAGCAGGCCTTGGAAGAAGCAAATCGGAGAAATGCCCATGCAGCATGAACGCTTCACAAAGACCATGAATGAACCAGAAAAGGCCACATTCCTCATCAGCCATTTACACTACGCCCACGATTATGTGAACAGAGCTTGTGGACTTCGTCGTGAGCATATCTCTTTAAATACATCGTCACTGATGTTTGTTCCATGATACAAAATGATAGGCTCAAGAATGAGTGCGGACAAACGGCCTTACAAGCATGCAGTAGGTAGCTTCAGGAGACCCTCTTGTGGTATTATTATGTCCTCCGCAGTAGTGGATGGTTAATATTGGTGCAGTTGCTCCAGCCATCAAGCTGAGTGCTGCCAGAATATAGCGACCTCCGCATTAGATAGATATACTTGATATCTGGCATCCAAGCGCCTCAGTTTTATTGTATCCCCCCACTTAAATACATGGGTATCAAATTCCTGTCGATTGTCCTCTACATTTTATTATCCTAGGTATTCAACACCTGCATTTTAAGTGTCCCTTGCAACGGTCTCGGTGTCCTCAGTAGGGTCGCCCATGAGCTCGCGCAACGCAATAGTTGCGTATGCACTGCGTCCAAGTTGAAATTTAACCACCACCGCAACCTTTGTAGGTTCCTGAGAAGCAGGAGCCGCTTCAGGGGCAGAGTCATCATCTGCTGTCTCTGCTTGGACATATGTCATCTCAACCTCTGCAGAAGCGGGCGTACCATTTTCAACCTTCGTTTTCTTGACTGTTGAGCCGGAGTCAGCGTCCTCATGAGAACGCTTCCTGTTAGGGCCCTTCGAAGCTTTGATATTGTCCAAGTCAGTTGGGTGCATTTGCTCTGCATCATCCGAGTAGGCACGGACCTCAGCGGAGGGCGTGGCAAGGAATCGGTTCATGATTTTGCGGTATCGGCCAGGCAGACTGAACTCGCGGCGCATACGGCGCATTTTGTAGGGGTCAAGGTTACCATTCTCGTCGCGACCCATGAAATCCTTATAGAATTCCCCGATATCGTTCTTGGGATATACGACATCGTAGCCTGGTGTTGGCAGCACAATGTCGAAAATGGTGTAATTACCACTGGTGGCTTCTTCAGCGGTAAGGGGACGAGCGCGAACGGGAGCATCTTCATCGTCTTCGACAGGGTTGATAATGTCATCACCGTCTTGGTCCTGGCCACTGACAAGAGGCACACTCTCCGTCGGAGCGATAATGAGATCGCCAGCAATCACATTCTCGCCGTGAAGCTCCCAGCGACGACTGGCGGCGTGGTTCCAGATATAGGACTGATAGGCATGAAGATACATGGAGCGCAAGCCACGAGTGATGTGAACCAGAGAGCCAATGAAATCACGTCTAGACTGAGCGCCCTGCCGGTTCAGATGTCTGAAGATGCTGTTCTCGGCAGAAAATCGACGAGGCATGAGCTTGATGGCTCGGTCGACATCTTTGTCTGTAAGGAAGAGCATGCAGGCCTGGTTTCGCAAATACTCGTCTCTCTTGGAGGGTTCGTCAGGAATATCACCCGCCTCAGCCCTCTGTGCAATCTTATCATCGTAATGGAGTAGTGACATGACTGCCTCCTCGTACTTGTCCCCGAGGATGAGTTGCCCAATCTGGTGTGTACCGACTTCGTGAGTTCCGAAGCGCTGGTGACCAAAATAGTTGATCCAGCCGTGTTCATTCATATGATTCAGAGCCAATTCAACGTTCTTCTTCAGCACTTTCACTCGCTGGGCAATGGGCTGGTCGCTGGACTCGCCAACTATTTGACAACTCTTGATCGCAATCACGAACTCGTTGCCGAGAAGCTGTCCGAGATAAATTGGCTTGTCTTTGTAGTCGTAATCTCCCGTAGAAACACCCCAGATCCTCCCATTGATACCGGCGAGGTTTCGTGGCCGCATGTATCGTACCGAGCATCGTTGCACTGTAGAAGCTCTGCGGTCTTTGGTACCAGCGTATCCAATGACCTGGGGCTTGACCTTGAGGAAACGAGCAATCTGGTTCACGGCATCCATGGTGTCTCGGTTCTCCTTGAACAGAGTAAAATGCAGGTATTCACCAGCAGGCTTTTCCTCACGGCCACCACCGCGGCCACCGCGGCCGCGCTTCTTGCTGTTGGCTTTTCGTGGGGGAATTAGAGTTGCGACAATAGCACCTTCGTCAGTTGTGTTGGTATCTATCCGAGACTTAAAGATGCGCCGGATCTCTTGGTGAACTTGACCACGCTTTGCCCTGTCGTCCATGGGCTCCGATGTAACAGACTTCTTCTTCTCGTGGTCGGCGCCATGACCAGACCGATATACTCCAATCAGCTCTTGAGAGAACCGCTGATCAGTCAGACCCTCAAGGATGGTCGCATCCTCAGGTGAGACATCGTTGACCGTCTCAGGCTGAGGTGCCGACTCGGGTCTCGTAGCGGTCTCGCTGGATAGTTGCTTCAAGGCATCTTTCGCATGCTCATCTATTTTCGTTTCCTGGGCTGTAGACTCGCCGTTGAACTCTTTCTTCACTCCAATCGCCTGAGAATAAATTAGTGGCTGCGCTAGGAAAGCTGTAGAGTCCGTTTCTGCTTACCGGTGCTTCTTCATCTGCCAGGCCGACTTGTTGTAGGTGCAGGACTGTCCCGTCTTCCTTGATCTCATTGACTTGAAAGTCCGAGAACCTGAATTGCATTAGTCTCTCAATTGCTGGCATGACCATGACTTCAATGCTCACCTTGTGCGCATTTCACCAGTCCATTGTGTCGCGAGTGGTGTCACACGCTGGCTAATTCCTATGGATCGTGTATAAGACGCAGTACCACGCACCGCGTGATGAGACTGCTCCGCCATTGCAGATACTTTGACTGCAATCTAGACGTATATCAATTCTGGCGAAAGCTTGCGACAGATGTGTTTGCTTCCGCTTGATGGTTGAATCAACGAGTGGGGGCACCTATGCGAGCTGTAATTTTTTCCCCGGCACTATTTCATCTTACACTCAGATCAGAAGGCGGTGAGTCTTATCTTGCCAACCAGAATATGGTGTGGCGCCTCAAAAGGCAGGCGGTCGAAGATGAGTATTTATTAAACTAACAGAGGGCGGGCTCTTGTTAAAAACTGGTTGTTTACCAGGCTGCCGAAAAGTCGAACAGGAGAGCGGACAGATATCAAGAAATTATGTGCTATCTTAATATGGCTATTTCTGGTTTTATTACGGTAGCTTGATGCTTATCATAAGTTTTCTCGACTTCCGTCTCAAGCAAGACCAGCTTAGTAGTATGCATAGGGTGGAGGCAAGGTGAGGCATAAGAATCATCACCTGTATCCCTACCCTATTGCGAGCAGCAAAAAGGCTCAAGTAATTTTAAGGTAATATAGACTTAATATAATAGATCTTGAGACCAATCGTTTTGTATTACTTAGCCTAAGTTCGGAATTTTCATGTTCCCTGAGGGGTGGAACTTGTAGCTAATATTCTATTCTTCACACCTGGCTTAGATTTTAAGAAGCACACAACTTTGGTCTACCATATTACCAACCTAGTAGGTAGCTTGTCGCGAACTCAACATGTCATCGTAGCGATACTGGAGGATGTGCGCGACAATGAGGCAGGCTGAAGGTAACTACGGCTTTCTTTAGCAGAATACGTGATAATTGCAACGTAAATGCCTAGGTTAGTAGTGTTGCAATTCATATCTCTAACCCGCGAACAACATGAGCCAGTCTAGTGATTCATGCTGGAGGTTGACAAATTATAAGCGGACTTTTTCAGGACGATTAGTTCATGTGGCATGATGCACCCCGGTATTCTTTTACTTGTGCTGCATCCTGATTGCCGTCTTGGAAGAGCGGACAATCATACCTAGCGACCTACCTACCCTAGCAGATCACTAACAAACATGCCTCCTCATCATCTCAGGAACCCCTCTCTTGTACGAGTCACTAAATAGACGCTTGGTGAGTAGCCCGCATGACAAGTTCAACTAACCTTTTCTCTGCACCTAACTACCTACCTACCCAAGTACTTACCTAGCTGCTACGACTTATACCACCTACTTTGCTGTGAGACCTCCTCGGCTGATCGGTGATGATAGTCACTTATTGGTCTATTGCTAGCTGCAAGGATCGTTTGCACACGACAAGGCGTGATCCAACCTCCCCTCCTCCAAATTTCGGCCACTTTTAAAAATCTCCCTTAGTTATTATCGAGGGGAAGAGTGAGGAGCAACACCAACACACTCTTTGCTGGGTTTTGGTTATTTTTGTTATTCCGAATTCTCTATTACCATTTCTCCTCTCTGCTCGAGTTCTCTTCCAATCACTTCTCGCTTCTACGGTTGACTGCATTGGGCCCGCAATTGACATGTCAATCATGAGCCGTAAAGACAAAGGTCGGGAAAGACTCTGTCGTACGCAGCTTCGAAAGATCATCTGTTCTGTCTATCATCATAACGCAAGTGCAACTGAAGAGTGACCCAGGAACGATCCACGATCAAGATGCCTGTAATAAGAAGCGGTTCAACACGGGACATTTACAAGGTAAGGACGAACGGATATCCATTTTTGTATGGGCCGTCACAAACAATTCGTTCACTACATCCTAATGAATGCTTCAATATTGTGCCAATTCGTTTTTATTTTGCATGGCACCTCTCGGTCATATCACTGAACTCTTCCTTATTTATCCATAACGCTAATTTCATTGCTTACAGGCACCCTTGTCTGCTGTACTTCGTCGCCACGGTCGTGAGCGTCGTGAACGCTGGAGTCAAGGTGAAGACCCGGGTGACTTCATGCCTCCCCACCAAGGTGAGCTAACCTGGACACTGCTATATGATGCGGATCTACTTACAGCACGTAGACGAAGAGCCCAGCCATGAGCCTCCTGAATTCTCAAAAGGGAAACAGCCTGAGCCTCAGCGTCTTCCATCTAGAGCTGGCTACGATACAGCTGTGCTTCTTGACTTGTGCGACACCATTCGCATTAGCCTGCATGAGGGGCGTCCCGAGGACAGGTGGGAAGAAGCCATGGGGTTTCTCGCGGCATTGCTAAGAGACGAGGAGCACTACAATCGCGCAATAGAATTCGAGACTATACGAGACACGCACCTTGACAAGCTTATATCGGATCTCATCGATCCCAAATATCGCCACCCAAGGGTACCTATTAGATTTTCAAAAGACGTCGAAAGAGCAGAGGCCTTGGAACGGAAATGGGTTGAAAGGTTTCGAGGTCCCTACTTCAATATGGAGCAAAACCGCTATCGAGATCTCCCCAAAACGGGACGGCTCAGGGATGTGGCTCTGAACCCCAATGCAGACAATTCAGAAGAACGTTGGCAAGCCAAAGAAGGTAAGACCTTGTCAGAGCTGGAGGGTAATCTGGAAATCGAGCCTGGGCAGTAAGAAGACCCAACCCCCGTAGCAGTCGAAACTTTTTGAAGATTACTCACGCTAAAAATGCAGTTGGTGGCTCAACTTGGCTTGCGCGCATCGGGATGGTATCGTTGGTAGTGCTCGCGAGAAACCTACCAAGGGCAAATATGGAGTTGCCGCATTACCGTTGCTCACAGGGCAAGAGAAAATCAATGAAGGGGAGGGAACTCTGAAATATGTCAGGCAGGGAAGAATTACTGACATACATGTGTCGCTCATATCTCAAGTGGGAGCAACCTTTCGAATCCTGCGAGGCCATCACCTTAGAAGCCCATATGCACCAAAGGTCGGCATTCGTTATGATGGTTTGTAGGTTTTCATGGCCTTTCCTACGGCTCCTACTCGCTAATAAGGCGCCAGATATACGATACGCCGATATAGTCAATGGTTTAATGAAGTCAGCGACCGGCACCATATGATGCTCACTTTGGAAAGAGTTGAGGATCAGAAACCAATAGAGGATATTTTGCATGTACCCCGCCCATCTGAGATGGACGACTGGGAGCTCTATGAGAAATACGAGGGCGAGGCGATCAAAAAGCACAAGGGAAACAAGGCTCTTCTCGACTAGAAGTTAGAAATGGCACAAGAGAAAGTCGACCGGGAGGAGTATCAGAGGTCGCATGGCTTCCGAAACTCGTTGGGTTATCAGTTCAAGAAAGCAGGCCTTTATTGATTTGGGGTGAAGCATGATATGATGGGACGTATGGCTACGCTGCATCAATTGGCTTACAAGACTAGTTCATAGCATTATAATGGTAACGTTTAATTAGAGACCTCTGACATTGTCAGTTCCATTACCACCCACCTAGTTTTGGAAGTGTTGGAATGAGTTGATTGAGTGCCTCAACTGATGGAGGGGTTCCGCGTCGACACAACAATATGGAAGGAAGGCTTTCAAGGGTTCACCTAGGTACAGCGGGGCATGTCATCTACCTTAAGTTCCAACTACCTTAAGTTCCAACCCACCGTCGCCACTACAGCTGTGGTACCTTGCTCCTCCTACATGACGTCCTCGCAAACAACATGGGCAAAAACGACAAGAAAGGTGCCGACAAGGGAGGTAAGGGCAAGGCAGACAAGGGTAAAGATGCAAAAGACTCTGGCGGCAAATCCAAAGGTGCTCAGAGCATCAACGTCCGTCACATTCTGGTGCGTTTCACACAAGTGTTGACCAATTGACATACTGACCGAGGAGTGCATAGTGCGAGAAACACGCCAAGAAGGAGGAGGCTCTGACAAAGTTGAACGACGGCCTCAAATTCGATGAGGTCGCAAGGGAGTACTCAGAAGACAAGGCAAGGCAAGGTGGTTCACTGGGGTGGAAGACCAAGGGTAGCTTGGACCCCAAGTTTGAGGAGGTGGCTTTTGCTCTTGAGCCCAGCACGACCGCCAGTCCAAAATTTGCAGAGTGCAAGACGGAGTTTGGATATCATATCATCATGGTAAGCTCACAACTTCTAGCACAAGTATTGATCCGAGATTAACATTATGGGAGGTCGAGGGACGAAAGTAGATGGCAGAGCCTAGTCACGTCAATCCGGTATGATCGTTACAACAGCAACACAAGAGACAGGTTGAGGATCTAATTTGATGCCCAATTTTTTTTATTCCTCTCAAATGCAATATGGCCATGAGATATGAGGCCTAAACCGTTTTAGATGCCAACCGAAGTGGCTAGAGTACAAGCGAAAAGTCATGTCGAGCGGTCTCGAAACAAAGTCAAGTCCGCACCTCTAATCCTCTCCCTTCACATCCTACACCGTTTAAAAGCCCTTACTGCTCAGTCTGGAAATAGTTGAGGAGGATAGATCGCTCCTGAGACTCCTCACCCCAGTCCTTGACTACGACGCAAGAGCAGTTGACGACCTTGCGGGCGTTACCCTCACGGTCAAGAACGCCTATAGGTATTCGTTAGTAAATCAATCTAGACCAAAGTTGATCCCATAAGGCAAAACCTACAGAGACCGGCCCACTCGCCGAGCTGCTTTCCGTCGGGGATCTGGATCAAGGGGATGTTGTGCTCGTTGCAGAGAGCGACAACAAGCTTCTTATAGGCCTCCTCCTCGCAGTTCTCGTTCAAGACACACATGTGTGCCTGTCGGCGATCAAGGGCCTTGGAAGCCTCACGGAGACCACGAGCGAGACCGTCGTGCATAAGAGAGAGCTTCAGGACACCCTTGAGAGCGTCGAGGATCGACATCTGGCCCTTGGGGGCATCACCGGAAACCTCAACAACATCGGCGACCTCGGGGGTGTTGTCTTCTACGTCCGACTGCCACGAGAAAACGTTAGCCAACATTTTTCTCTTCTTTCGATTTTTGGTGTTTCCCCCACCATCGCGAATTGACATCCGTTCGAGGTTGCAGTTGCAAGGCCTCTACAGCGCAATTGGCGACAAGAGGCGGCAAGACTTCAAAAACTCACCATCTTGGATAGTATTTTCTTGTCGGGCGATCCTCGAAGATTTCTATGTGTATCAAGGAAAAGTTGGAAGGGGGGGGGTTAGAGTCGTGATCTGGGAAATGTCTTCGTTTAGTTCCACGTTGATTTGCCGAAATCTAAACGACCAAGTGCGACCCTTAGGGCAAGTGCACGGACCCACTATCCACACACTACACCTTCCTTTTTTTTTCTTTCTTATCCACGCTCCTTTACTTTGAAGTCCTCATCAATCGACCAAGTAAATCTTTGAGGTATGTATCCTACGAAACTGGCTCGCAGCGATTCGAATCCAGAAGGATGATGCTATTCACCGTGGCAAGGGAGAGCAATCGAGGGCGTCGTTATACGTGAGCCGATCTTTAAACAATGGCCGGGTTCTATTCACGGCTGGCGACAGTTCCACGATACGCTTCTCCTCTTCAGCACTGGGCGGCAGAACCCTCGCGATCGATCGTTGAGGGCACTCTCCTCGCTCATGAGCCTTGGAAAGGCTAACAACCATATTTCATTCCAGATACCTCATTTCCCGTCCCGACTTGAGAATCTCCTCAAAACTCCGCCAAAATGGTCCGCACTTCTGTCCTCCACGATGCGCTCAACGCCATCAACAACGCCGAGAAGGCTGGCAAGCGCCAGGTCCTGATCCGACCTTCTTCCAAGGTCATTATCAAGTTCCTCCAGGTCATGCAGCGCCACGGTATGTCTCGGAATTTTTCTTCCTTTCACTTTTTGTATCCTTCGCCATTCGACATGACAATATCTGGTAGTGGCTCTTCTTGACCATGATCCAACTACCATGAGTCGTCGACAACTCTCGATCTCCTTATTCGGCATGATAACTAGGGCGACGGTCGATACTGCACCACGACCCAGCCCCTATAAGTTGCCGATAGATTCAAACTCGGAGATCTTACACGTTTTTCGGATTCTTTATACCCATGATGTCTAACGTTTAGTCTCTCGAAACATTACTGACTCGATCGTCAGGATATATCGGAGAGTTCGAGGAGGTCGACGACCACCGATCCGGCAAGATCGTCGTCCAGCTCAACGGCCGCCTGAACAAGACTGGTGTCATCTCCCCCCGCTACAATGTCCGTCTCTCTGAGCTCGAGAAGTGGGTTGTCAAGCTGCTTCCTGCCCGTCAGTTCGGCTATGTCATCCTCACCACCTCTGCTGGTATCATGGACCACGAGGAGGCCCGACGCAAGCACGTTTCTGGCAAGATCATTGGCTTCTTCTACTAGATGGGACGGGATACCAATCAAAAAGTGATTTCTACAAACTACGCAGGGCATTCTCGGCGTTGAGGCAGGATGATGATGACTATGACCGATGCGATTGATAGCACCGTCGCTTAGCGCACACGCGAGCATAAGAATTGAGCCTATACGAGATGCTCAGACTCAAGACTCCCTACATATGATGTGAAAGTAAAGACAAATGTGTCCATGCTCCTGCCCGACGTTATACCCATCTCGGGCGGTACAATCCACCCATAAGATTGCTCTGGTTATAATTCCAGCAATCGAACTTTGTGCGTTTGAATTCTATTAGTGACAAGGGACATGCCTTTGGAATGCGGCTCGATGATTCCATATTGGTTACGTCTGGAAAATTATTGTCTATTTTTCCCTTGGCACGGTGAGATCCAATACTGAGGTAGTTAAGTCGTTGTGCCAACAACGTCCCTGTTGAGCTATTGTTTTCTTTTTGGACGATTAACCAATCAAAATAATGCAGCCAACCCCAATCCACTACTTTGTCTCAAGGTCAATGTCAATCTGCCGCTTCGCGCTGAGACAGACATCATGACCGGTAATGAGTTCATGGCTGCCAGACTTTGTAATTGAATTCTTTTAGCAGATACTTTTGTATCATCGAGCCGATGGGACTTTTCAACATACTTCTTGCCATGACGATTTAGCTTTCTGTTTGACCGAGAAGCCAACTATAAACATGATCCCGCTCTTGACGTTTCGCGCCTCTCAGCGGCGTCAACTCCTGTCCATCACTGCTCTAACATTATTTTGTTTCTGCGCGTATAGTCTCTTGGGAATATCACAAAAACACACAAAAGAAATCCAAATCCAAACTCAAACTCGAATACCCATAGAGCCATCAACAACTCCAGGATCAGCGCCACAGGATGAACTTGTTCAAGGAAGCGCCGAACCAAGAAAGTTTTCCACTCCAGGAGTGCATCCTATAGGATATCTTGCAAGGAATGCTCAAGAGGAGTTTGGAAAAATCAGGGGTCGACAGTCCAAGACGCTTGAAGAGGCTGTTCAGGAGTACCGTCGTCGATATGGTATTCCACCGCCACCTCTTTTCGACGAGTGGTTTCGATTTGCAAAAGATAACGACGTCAAATTGATAGACGAGTTCAACACAATTCATGACCTGATCACTCCATTCTGGGGACTAAAACCCAAGACTATCCGGGCTCGAGCCAGAGAGGCATTGGGGTTTGATAACGGGTTGATTGGAGTATCTATTCGAGACCACAGGGTCACTTATATTCAAAATGGCGTTGAATGGCAGCAAAATGCCACCAAGAGAATGATGGGAAAATTTCTCAAGTACCTTCCAGATATGGACCTGGCATTCAACTTTCACGACGAGCCCCGCGTTATCCTTTCGCATGAGGACCTGACGAGGTTAGTGAAAATAGCCAAAGAGCAGAACATGCCCGCAGCGTTAGCGAAATCACAACTCGCCAACGACTTCACTCAAACGAACTCGGAGTTATATGATGGAAAGTCTTTCGACGAGATAAGTCTCACACGCTTCAACTCTTTTGCCCATCAATCAACCTGGTCTCATTCTCGCCTGTCGTGTCCGCCAGATACTCCAGCTCGATGTCTTGAGGAGGAAGAGGCTGTGGACTATAGAAATAGGTACGGCATGAGTGATCTTGGTTTTGTTTACAATACGACCGCCATGTCAGACATCTGCCTATCGCCCAGCCTCAAATCCAACTTTGGCTTCTTCGGTGGACCCAATACATATAGAATTGTCCAGGATTTGTTTCCCATATTTTCCCAGTCCAAGATTTCTTCTTACAGCGACCTTGTATACCCGTCTCCCTGGGACTGGGCCGGCATGGTAAAATACGATGAGGACATGGACATGGAGTGGGTTAAGAAGGAGAGCAGGCTATACTGGCGCGGCTCGACCACTGGAGGCTACAGCCGGAATGGCCGTTGGAGACACCAGCACCGTCAACGTCTTGTACAGAAACTTAACGCGCGCGACCAGGCTCATATCCTCACTAAGCAAGACGACCGTTCCTGGGCGACCAGCGAGGTTCCGCGCGGCGACTACAACGAGATGATCGATGTGCATTTCTCTCACATTGGACAATGTGACCAAGGTGACTGCGAGGCGCAGCGGGCTTTTTTCAATGTCACCGAGGCTGTAGATCAGCAAGATGCTTGGTCATACAAATATCTCCTTGATATGGATGGAAACGCCTTTTCTGGTCGCTTCACTGCCTTCCTTCGCAGTCGCAGCCTCACATTCAAACTCGCAGTGTTCCGCGAGTGGCACGCTGAGTGGCTCAAGCCGTGGGCACACTATGTGCCTCTGAGTATTCAGGGAGATGACTGGCTTGAGACAGTTCGATTCCTTGAGAGCGAGGGAGCTGGCCGTGAAGAAGGCGAGCATATTGCGGCTGCTAGTCGAGAATGGGCCAACCAGGCTCTTCGTCAGGTTGACATGGAAGCATGGTTCTTCCGCCTCATGCTTGAGTAAGTGCAATAGTATCGTATACTTTGATCATTTCCATTTTGATGCTAACAGGACACAGGTATGCTCGAGTGATAGACGATAAGAGAGAAGTAATTGGTTATGATAGCCGTAGCGCCAATATGAAGCTACCAAAGGTTGAGAGTTGATGAATGAATGAATGAATAGGCTGCGTGAATGACATATACGCATATGGGTTCGGAGCATAGCAAAAGACACTTATACCACTGGAAACGGCATCAAGGTTCATATTACCACCACAGGTACTGGTGTTTCAAAGGAGTGAGGGAATCATACGTGTGTATATTATTTTGAATATGGTATAATTTTATTACGCCTCAGATCTATGATTAAAATTTGCAAACTGTACGCCGCGATGCCCTGGTTCGCCAAATATATGCCATTTCTGTCTTCGCAACTCTCAATCATCTCGAGGCAAATGTCGCATCAAGGACAGATGCTTTTGTTCTCACTTGCTCTAGAGCACACCGCTTTCGTCTTAGCTATATGCATCACGACCAAATACCGTCTACTCCTCGTCTTCTCCTTCCGCATCATGTTCTTCAGAGGCCGACCTCGAACGACGGGCTGCTGGACTGTGGTGTTCTCCTTCTTCCTCGCCTTCAGCATCCTGGCCGTCGTGGTGCTCCTCCTCATTTCCTTCTTCCTCATCGGCCTGTCCAGTGCCGAGGGGGTGATCGCGATGTGTCTTGATCATGTCGCGGATATCCTCTCTTGGATCTTCGACGGTGACGTCGAGCTGGTCAACAACTTGCTCCTCATCGGTAATACCAATGTTTCTCGCAATGTTCTTTGTTCGCTGGGGTCGAATCACAGATTTTTGCATAACAGGATAGTAGTATACGGCCTTCTGGTTGGGATAGAAAGTGTCTTCGTTGTAAGCCAGGAGAACTTCTGCGTCGAACTTGGTCTCATGGTCGTAATTGGTCTCCTGAGCTGTCTCGTACGCTCTGAGCCGATTGTATTGGAAGCATCCACCATTGACGGAGTCATGAGTGTAGAGTTCGTCCTCGTTGTGGTCGGCATCCTCGACATCGAACTTGCGACGGAAACGATCCCCCACGTCAGGAGTTGCCGCCAAGTAATAGTCAAAATTCATCCAGTTCTGAGGCTTGGGGTTGTTTTCAGGATCTTGCTCGTGAGCTGCCACAGCTGCCTCGTACGCTTCCTCCTCCTCGGCGGTCCGATCAATGGGCCGGAACAAACCACTGAGGAGACGTCTGTCATAATCCTTGGTGCTGACCACAGGGTTCTGGTGAAATTTGATCGTAACGTACGCGCCCGAGTCGGGGAAAGCCTCAAGATCTGGGATGAAAGGCGACACATCGACAACCTTGAGATTTCTTTTGCTTGGGTGTTTGGCGCGTTTGGGGTCCTTGAATTCCTGCTCAGCAATATCGAAGCCCTTGTCAATCTTTCGCTTAATGACGTGAGGAGCATCGGCTGCAGGCTCCGGGATGCGTCGATTCTTGTTGGCTTTAGTGAGTAGAGCACGGGGTGCAGCGCCATCTTGTCGCTTTGTGACCGTGGAAGATATGTATTCTGTCCGGCGAAGGAAGGAAACATTGGCTTCTGCGACCTTGTGTTTTCCCAGAGCGGCGATGGGTCTTAGAAGGGGTCGATCATGAGGATGAAGAGCGGGAGGATGAGGAGGGGCCTGAATAGCTGGGGAGGCGTCAGCTTTGTGAGGTCAAAATACGATGAACAGCCAACCTACATCGTTCATCGCCATCAAAAACACCAGGCATGCCCACCAAGTCAAGGGGCATTCCCAGTTCAGCATCTGCCTCGATATTGAGCGGCTGCTCCCTTGCAAGGCGCGAAGCAAAGCCCGGCGTCGTATATTGACCGCTGGCAAGGCCGGTATTAGGTATGTCGAGCAGCTTAGGAGGATGGGGTGGTGGAGGGAGCGCATTGGAGAATCGGATGCGTGCGATGAAGTCCTGGTGAACCATGCGCTCGCCTGTGCGAGGGGCTGAAGATGACATGCTGGTCGAGCTGACAAGGTGCGCTGAGGAAGACTTTGGTGAGTTTGTGAAGTCGTGATGTATTTGAAGGGTGTGGGCGCGCGATCCTTTTGTGAGTTTGGCTTGATGGAGAAGCTTAAGCGCGGGCGCGGGCGCGGCTGAGTTTCGAGGTCAAAGATATTGGATCGAATTGCGGCGCGAGGCTGGCCTTGTCCAAGCTCCACGTTTGGCGTAGCCACTAATTAAGGCTTCCTCATGAAACTTATTCCAAATGCTTAAACAGTAGACAGCAATGAAACCCAGAAAAAGAATAACAACGCAGAAAACCGGTTTTTGGGGAGGATAAACATCCTGAACATAGTTCCACCTAATTAGTTTAGCCATAATGCCACGATCAACCTGCACAAAGCGTTATACTGAAGAGCTCGGTCATACTCTGTTATTCATATGATGGTCATTTTCATTAAATAATTTATCTGCTCTGTTTGTCATGGCCCCCAGATCCGTCCAAGTCTATAGCTAAGGTTCGTTTGTATCACGCGACCCAAGTTCCTTTCTTTATTGCCAATCCCCTATGTGAGTTGTCACCAGTCAATTTCCCCTCGTAATTGAAATACACGCCTCGGAACACGCATCGCATTATTGTGTCGCTTAATAAAGCTGGCCGTCTTTTTTATACAACGCACACGGGCCCTCGTTCAGCGGAGATGCCCGCTGTGCTGAAGAAAAGTATCCCGAAAGTGGCGTCTGTTTACGAGTTGTTCTTGGCGTAGTTCTTCTTGCCGACAGTAAAGGGCACGTAGCGGTACTTGATCATATGCTGAATTTGCTTGCGCACTAGAAACAATTAATATAGAGAATTTTTTCTATGTCGTAAAGAACTTACTAGTCAGGAAGAAGAGGATGAACCAGTACATGACCAGAACGGGCCAGAAAACTGGCACGTTAAAGATCTCGAACCAACTGCAGAAGAAGCTGATGATGATAGCTCGGGTGGCCCAGTACCAGAACTTGAACTCAGGAAGTCGGCGAATGAAGGGCTTAAATTCCTCGTCCTGCTTGGTGGGAAGAGTGCCCACAGAGCCGTCCTCCATCTCGTTGTCGGCCTCTTCGTTGGAGGGGTCGAACTTGGGCTGCAGGAAAGCCAGAAACAGGTTTAAAAGATAGATACCGAGCGCATAGGCAACTGCGCAGTTGTAAGTAAGATGATCCAGGAGTGTGATTTGCAGGTTCGAGCCTACCGATATACCAGCCTTGCGCAAGAAGGATTCGAAGAAAGAAGAGGAGGAGGCAGACAACAGTACCGACCCATCGGTAGAGGACGAAAGGGGTCGACTGGTCCAGCAACGCTTGGTATTTCTAATCCGGTGTCAGAGGGTCGCAATGCATGACAGTCTATTTCGAGGGACATACTCGCTGAAGCCTCGAGGTATGGACGCTGACAGCCTCGAAAGGGGTCTGCTCAGGCTCTGGCGCATTCATCTTGTGAAGAGGATCGGTCGACCGTTGTCAATCGGGATATATAATGGGGAGGGAGCGCAAATTATTCGAATAGAATAATCAAGTGCAATTGTGCAGAACAATGAGTACGATGCCGTGACAAAGGCCGAAGTTGACGGGAAGAGAAAAAAAGAAGTGATGGCGAATTTGCGATTGGGGGGTCAGGACTTCCAACTTGGGACTTTTGGCGATGCAGCCACGTAAGGTTTGTTAAGCTTTTGGTACCTAGGCAAGGCTACCTAATCAATTCCCCGGTCCTTTACCGGACAAAGGAGGACTTGATGAACCGTTGACAGGCAGTTTTGTTTGGTGGCCTCCCTGAAATTGGCAGTTAGCCTATGATCTTATTGGTGATTCAGCCGGATTGCTGCTGAGCGATCTGAGAAGAGCCCCTTGACCCCACATGCGAATGTGGCGCAGTCTCTAATCAATGATCATCTATCACCGCGTCGCGTCGAGTTGCCTACCACTGTAAGAAAGCTCATGCTCTATTCAGCGTACGGATACAGAGTACGGAGTAGAGGTTCAACTCCATATTACTTATCTAGGTACCTAAGTACTCTACACAGAGGCACAGTTTAATTTATAAGCTCATCATCGCTACCTGGATGACAGACCTATCTAAAAGCTGCGATTTATGCTTTATTCTAGGCACTGTACCTAGATATTTACCGAAGGCAATACCATTCCGGTTGCTCCTCTACCTATCATTAGCAAACAAGAACTTGCAGGGCGTGGCTTGGCCACTACCTCCGTTGCATCATCAGTAGACTATTTGTGGAAGAGACTATCAAGGAGTCGAGTTGGAGGAGTTCCCATCTTAACCACGAGTTGTCAAAGGTGCTTAGATCGACCTCTCACGTGACGCTCAATCATAAATCTGGCTGTCGGCTTTGCCATGGATATGGGCGGCCCATGTTATCCTCGGCTCTGTTGCGTCACTGGGGAAGCTTAAGCTCCCCGGTTATCACTGCAGACCCAATACTTATTATAGCTCCTCACTGATAAGATTCTTAACTTATACAATAGTAACCGTACCAACTCGTTCAGTTGTGGAACCAACAGATAACGGGTTTACATTACAATATTGATCGTTCGCTCTCTTTGTCATTATATCCATTCTCTAGTATCACAATGAACGCTTTCCGCTGCATGAGACCAGTGGCAGGTCGGGTGGCCTTCCAAAAGCCTACTCTTCCTCGCGTTGCTCGAGCTTACAGCTCGGGGACTTATGAGTATATCCAGGTTTCTCAACCCAAGCCCGGTGTTGGACAAGGTATGAATGATACTGAAACAATGCAATCTCTCGGGTTGGTATATCAAACAGTATCTGACGATGATTACCTAGTTACCTTGAACCGTCCTAAGGCCCTCAACGCCCTGTGCACGCCTCTTATCAAAGAGCTCAACCAGGCTCTTGTTGAATTTAATGCGGCCGACGATACGTCAGTCATCATTTTGACCGGCTCCCAAAAGGCGTTTGCAGCTGGTGCTGATATCAAAGAGATGGCCCCTCTTACCTTCGCCGAAGCTTACACCAAGTCCTTCATCGAGTCCTGGTCAGACCTCACCACTCAGGTGAAAAAGCCAATCATCGCTGCAGTCTCAGGGCATGCCCTTGGTGGAGGCTGCGAGCTCGCCATGATGTGTGATCTCATCTATTGTACAGAGAATGCGAACTTCGGCCAACCAGAGATCAAGCTTGGGACTGTTCCCGGAGCTGGTGGTAGCCAGCGCCTTACTCGTGCCATCGGCAAGTCAAAGGCAATGGAACTCATTCTGACCGGAAAATCACTTTCTGGTGTCGATGCCGAGAAATGGGGACTAGCTGCCAGGGTCTTTCCCACACATGAGGCTCTGATGGAGGAGACGCTCAAGACAGCCGAGGCAATTGCTGGCTACTCCAAGGTGGCTGTTCAAGCCGCCAAGGAGGTTGTTAACAAGAGCCAGGATCTGGCTCTGCGTGACGGTGTCGAGTATGAGAGGCGGGTCTTCCACAGCTTGTTTGGTAGTCAAGATCAGAAGATTGGCATGAAGGCATTCGCAGAAAAGAAGAAGGCTGAGTGGAGCCACTCATAAGCGCTATATGTAATTTAACAATGTGCCTTTGCGGCGATTATATAAAAATATGAATGCAAGAGCTACTGTAGATATGAAAACCGCCACGACGTCCCTCTGTTTACTAACAAGTGTGAGATTGAGATAGTTGTTCACAGGTACAGATACCAGTTAGCGCCTAGGGAGCTGGCCGTAATTTACGGTACGGAACATACTTGAGCCGACTATATTCAAGAGAAAGAATAAATTAGAAAAATATTCGCAAGTTCACATGGGGTTGCAATGCAGGAAAGGTTCGGGACGGCTTTGTGCGATGATAATGCAACAATCCAAGGGATCCGAGGATGTCTTAAAATACCCCCGCAAGCACCTATACATGTATGCTCGCCCTCATTTGCAGATTTTTCTTCCCTTTTTACGGTATGTTGTGGCCCGACAGCCAATATATCTCTAAATACAACCTGTACCAAAAACCGTGGGTTGTCGTGAACAGCTATTTCTGGTAATTAATCCCTGGCAGATAGTCTTAACGCCTTGACTGACCCCGCCACCCACTCACACCTACCAGTATGGAGTTTAGTACCAACAGGCTAGACAGGCACCCAATGGAGGTCACTACCTAAGTACTAAAGGTAAGGCATAGGAGTAAGGTAAGGTAGTTAGTAACATAGTACAGGTAGCTAGCGTATTGGATGGATCGTAGCTTTCCTAGCCAACAAACCAACATCAGTGATCCCTTTACCTTCGATCAACATATTCTCTTCGGAACAACTTTGTTTCTTCACACGCATGCTATTTTCATCCCAATCATGGGACGGTATTAACCAAATATCATGAATGGAGCCCACGAACGCTGGCTTGGACTTGGAAAAGGAGCTGACGTGCTCTGTAAATCTCCCCGCCTTTTTGTCTCCAAAGTCTGACCTTGTCTGTAGATCTGCACGGAGCTCCTATACCAACCTTTGACTCTTCTTGATTGCCTTCACACCTTTTGCGGTGCCTGTCTGAAGGAATGGTTTACTTTCCAGGCTGCGACGGCCGAGCGGGGGCCAAACCCGCCTGCTCCCGGTACCAACATTTTTACATGCCCGTCATGTCGGGCTACTGTACGAACGACCCAACATAATGCGACCGTCGTCACTCTCTTGGATATGTTTATAGCAGCAAGCCCTGGCAAGGATCGTTCAGCAGCAGAGAAGGAAGAGATGGCAAAGAAGTATAAACCCGGCGACCAAGTCCTTCCAACGATAAATACACATCGAACAGCGGATGAGCGGCGCATCGACGCTGAAGACAGAAGGTTGATGGAGGAGGTTCGAGAACTGAGTTTACAAGAGGCGGGGGTATCTTCGGGGCCACCAAGGACACGGTGGAGGCGTGAGAGTCGATCCGCGGACAACAGAAGGACAAGCAGAGACAGGGAAAGGGACCGAGGTAGAGATAGAAGCGTCGATAGCCGCCATCAACCACGAGGAAGCCGTCGCCCACGAGTTGACGAGGGAGGTCGGCATAGCTCTGATCAACTCCATGTCGAAGGCGAGCGACGACGTCGACGAAGCGAGTCGAGGCAGCGCCAGATTGAGCACCAATCATCGATTCGGTCACTAATCAGCTCGGGAGATATGAGTGAGAGGGATATCGAACGAGAAATAGAGTCCTTTGCCAGACAGATCCAGGAAGAAGGTCTCCTCGACGGGCTCGATTTGGACAACATCGATTTGAGTCGCGACGACGAGCTCAGCAGGAGGATCACTGAAGCATACAGGCGCCGTCAGAGGGATCGAACACGCCAAGAAACGAGGAGGAACAATGGAAATAACTATCCTCCGTTGACACGATATGCCGAGAATACAGCAGCTGGGGATCCTCGCATGTTGGCCCCAGAAGGAGGTCGACCAAGAGAAAGATCTCGACCACATTCTCGGTCTGCTAGCGCTACAAGTGCTGCCAGTGCTGCGAGTCAGACAGAGGAACGGAGTCGTCCTCCAACCTCTACGACCTCAGCAAACTTAGAAGTCCAGGAGCCAGTCCGAAGGCCTAGGAGACGGACTGCTAGCGGAGGTCGAAGCTCTACCACTCCAGTATTTCCGACCACTGCTGAGCCCAGGCCTGCTGCCCGGTCCTCTACGGACCTGGGATCGAGGCCACAGGCTTCCGATATAACACATTCCCGACCTAGCTTCAGCGAGGGACGCAGCACCAGCACGCCCATCCACACCGTGCCGTTTCCCAACCCAACAGAAGCGGCTTCATTCAGCAACAATACCGGTAATATGTCGTTTGCTATTCGTCAAGGAACCTCTCAAAGTGCATCGGTCCCTCCTCTATTCTCCCATCATGATGCAACAGCCGGTCGGGCAAACAGACCTCGTCCGGTTGATCTGGCCATTGTTCATCAGACTGTGACCAGCCCGATTAGTAGTCCCACTGTCTCTGGACACCAGAGGACCAGGTCTCAGCTCTACCCCGAACCTTCAGTCAGCTGCTCACGATGCAACAAACAGCACATTGAATATGAGCTCCATTACAATTGCTCCATTTGCGCCAATGGACAGTGGAATGTGTGCCTCAACTGTTATCGGGCTGGCAAAGGCTGTCATCACTGGTTTGGGTTCGGCCATGGTGCTTTTTCAAAATGGGAAAAGATTCGTCAGCAGAAAGGGGATGCTTCACTACCACAGCCACATACACTGACCGCTCTCCGTTACCGTCCTCCCCGCTCATCTCCTGGCGGGGCAGACGGACGAAAAACACTGACAACGGACGATCCTCGACATCGTTTGGAAAGCGGTACTTTCTGTGCCAAATGCTCTGCTTGGACGAACGAGTGCTATTGGCGGTGCGATATATGTAACGAGGGCGACTGGGGTTTTTGCAACAACTGTGTAAATCAGGGAAGATCATGCACGCATCCCTTACTTCCAATGGCTCACGAAGCCACCCAGTCTAATCAGCACAGGCCTGGAAGTCCTCCCAGATCGCCCGGTCGACCCACGGCAGCAACAATATTTAAAGGCCCTAATGCATCCAGCATCAAACCATTCGAATACTTGTCATTCACCACAAGATGCGACTTGTGTCAGGAGCCCATCCAACCGAATCAAGCACGATACCACTGCTATCAATGCACAAGCTCTTTGGTATCAGATGCTGCACCAGGTGATTACGATATATGTTCTTCATGCTATGGGAACTTGATTATACAAAGACAAATTAGCCCTGAAAATGGCCATTCGGGTTGGAGGAGATGCCTTAACGGGCATAGAATGGTAGTCATCGCATTTACGGATGGGAAGAGTGGGCGATGGAGATATATAGCCCAGGATTTGGTAGGAGGCCAAGGACTAAAGCCAGAGGCGGCTGAAAAGTCAGACCACCGCGAGAAAGGACTTCAGAAATGGGTTTGGCACGAAAATGGTCAAGATCTAGCCCGGCTTGTCACCAAAGACGTGTCAGAAACGGCGCCGAGTGAGAGCGGTTTCGCAAAGAGCTTGCCACCTGATGGCGGAGTCGGATTGAAGGCAACTGCGAGGTTTGGATGGTACCCCAGACCGGGAGCTGACGACGAGCTTCTCTTCCCAAAAGGAGCGGAGATCAAAGAGATCGAGGATGTGAACGGAGAATGGTTTTTTGGAGCATATATGGGTACTCGGGGCTTGTTCCCAGCGCCATATGTGCGGTTAGAACAGGATGCCTAAAAATGCAAGAGCTGACGACGCCGTGACGGACACGCAAGAATCTAATACGTATTTATTTATATAATGGCTGCGTTAGTGATTTGTTGGTATTCAGGCTTCAAGCCGTATGGAAGTCGGTGCGGGAGTTGGTCATCCGACACCGACAGCCCGGGATTGCGCCATTGCCGATTGCGGCCCCACCATCCAAATACATTTCCCTTTCATCTCTTCTATAAGCTCAACTTATTCCTTTTGTAGCAAAACCCCGACCTGGTGACTGTCAATTGATCTGTTCAAGATCGCGCCACGTCACACATTAAACCATGCTCCGTCCCAGCGTTAGGCGGCTTGCAGCTGCCGCGGCCAAAGCTGCGGCAGCTCCCAGCTCTCATACCCTCAGTGTATCTCGAGCTCAAGGTGTCTCCAGAGGTTTGACAGGAGGTGCGCCTATCATCAATACAATCCCGGTCCTTGAAATCGAATCTGACCTACAATAGCTATTGGGAACACCCCTCTCATCCGTCTGAATCACCTCTCCGAGGAGACTGGCTGTGAGATCCTCGGCAAGGCAGAGTTCATGAACCCTGGTGGTTCCGTCAAGGACCGCGCAGCGCTGTACGTTGTTAAGGACGCCGAGGAGCGCGGTCTCCTCAAACCTGGAGGCACTGTTGTCGAAGGGACTGCAGGAAACACCGGAATCGGTCTCGCTCACGTCTGCCGTTCGCGCGGCTATAAGCTCGTTATATACATGCCAAACACCCAGTCTCAGGGCAAGATCGATCTTTTGCGGCTCCTCGGCGCTGAGGTCTACCCGGTCCCTGCTGTCGCGTTCGATAATCCCGAGAACTACAACCACCAGGCCCGTCGACACGCTGAGCGACTCGACAATGCTGTTTGGACGAACCAATTCGACAACACAGCCAATCGCCGTGCACACATCGAGACGACAGGCCCTGAGATCTGGGCGCAGACAGATGGTAAGGTTGACGCTTTCACGTGCGCTACTGGCACCGCTGGTACTCTAGCCGGCATTACAAGGTATCTGAAGGACGTCTCTGATGGCCGGGTCAAGAGCTTCCTTGCCGACCCTCCTGGCAGTGTGCTTCATTCTTATGTGTCCTCTGGCGGCAAGCTTACCGAGCGCACGGGTTCCAGCATCACCGAGGGTATTGGACAAGGTCGTATTACCGACAATCTCCAGCCTGATATTGGCCTGGTGGACGGTTCGCTGCACATCTCAGACGAGAAGAGCATCGAAATGGTCTACAGATGCTTGGATGAGGAGGGGTTGTACCTCGGTGCCAGCTCCTCTCTCAACGTTGTAGCTGCCAAGGAGGTCGCTGAGAAGCTGGGCAAAGGTCATACTGTTGTCACTGTCCTCTGCGATGGGGCTTACAGATACGCTGATCGACTGTTCTCGCGAAAATGGTTGACAGACAAGAAGCTGCTGGGCGCTATTCCCAGCCACCTGGAGAAGTACATCGTTTTGCCTTAGAAAGAGGCATCCCATATAAAAAGAATCTCGTTGTTACAAATATATTACATGATAATTCCCCCGCTATCCGTGACAGATTGTCCACATGTAGACTCCAGGTCTTCTCAAAGTGCATGAATATTTGTGTCTAGTTATCCTCTACATCGTTCCTAGGGCGGGGCGCAGCAGGCAAATTTTGTTTCCAGCTGGGCTGTCGGCCTGTGACTCTTTCATACGCCATGTCCCAGCCAAAGGAGTTATTATCCGGACTCATCATCACAAAATCTTCGCTGTGTTTTTCCATTAGATCATGGACAGGCTGCAGGCCTTTGGCATCTTGACCGATGATGTCCTGTGCTAGTTCTATCGCCCTTATGTTCTGGGCAATAGCCCAAATGTAATTGAAAGGAGAAATGTGTTGCCTTTCGCGTACGTAGTTGTCGCTGTTGGGCTTGACTCGGCTGTTGATAGAATTCAGATAGGGCGAGCTTGTTAAGTCATCGGATTCTCGTTCAGCCCATGCGCTGGTGATAAACTCAACATTGTCTCGAAGCTCTCGGATCAAATCATTCACAGGAGCTCCGGCTGCCTGCTGCTCCTTGACTGCAGATGCTTGGGAGAAGAGAATCATACCCCGAATAATGGGGTTCATGTGAGGCTGACGGCGAGGGGGTGTGTTCTTAGCAAGATGCTCAGGGCGCTGAATGATATCCCAGACCATTTTATTCCACTTCAGAGCCTGTTGAGTCTCGCTCTCCTCTCCTTTCGGGGATATGATCTTACGGTTAATAGATCCCAACAGCAGGATGACAGTACTGTCGCGCTGTAGACTTAGTCCTGTCTTTTCAACTTGCTGAGCGCATTCAATGACCACATACGGCTGCCTATCATGGCCTGCACGTCGAGTCACGGCGTCGGCATGCCAGCGTTTGAGTTTAATTCCAGCTTTCTTATAGCCGGCAAGCAGGGTGCTTATGTTATCCCATTCCTCCTTGGTTTTCATGAGCTTTGTTGCCTCTGCAAAAGCCTTCATCGAGTTTGGGACACCGTGAAATCGATCAATAGTCTTGAAAGTGTGCTCGAGCCCATCGACTTCGATGGTGACGGGATTTCGCTGGATGTAGTCGCTCTTCTTGGGATTGAAAACAAGCTTCCTCGCTTTCTCTGGTAGGTGGGCAGGGAGAATGATCTTCTCTTGAATTTCTGTGAGAATTTCGTTCAACTGAGGATTTTTGGTCTCGGCGAACACAGCACTAAAACCTTGTCGATTGTCAACTTCCCGTATTCTAAGTGTTGCACTCTTTTTTTTTTTTTTTTCACTTACTGCGTGCAGAAGATATACTGAAGCATCTGTACTGGATACCACGCAGTGCCAGGGATGTCCACGTGTTGGCCACAGGCCTGAAGCCCAAAGTTAAGGATCTGTTCAGCATTGTGCTGACTGTCCCACAGTGCTGTGATAACTTTTGAGGTTTCAAAGCTTGGGCAATGCCTACTAAATGGTAAGGTAGGTAAGTTCGTAGGAAGGTACCTACCTATTCTGCGTCCCATCGAAAAAGGCACCGGATGAACTGTCAGCCGAGCCAATCAGCAAGGAGAATTGGAAGTATTGCGAGTAGCTCCAGAAATTCTAGCGCCTGTCTCAACCTCAACTACTTGTATTATCGCAATAGTTCAATTTACGATGAACGTCACCGTCGTGGGACGGCCAGTTGGCTGTCTCAAATCTGCTCTTAGACGGGCAAGACTCCTAAGGACTTTCGAAAGGAGGGTTTCTTCAGCAGCCGTTGAGCCTGTGCTCAAGTCGATACCGAACGCCTTCAGCGCTGAACAACGTATGTATCTTTACGATCCGCAATATTGCAAAAACAACATCGCTGACATTAAGACCAGGGGCGGATCTCGCGAAGGTTAGCAAATTTCATATCTACCCTCGAGTCCCGAGTATTCGTACCACCCACCCCGATCCTATGCCTGCACTTCTGCAAAAGCAACTCGCGAAACTTGATCCGACTGGCGCACGCACACGATTGTTCTCAAGAGAGCACGCCGACAGCGCTAAGGTTGGCGACGTTCTGATGGTGACGACAAAGGGTGGGGAGCCCTTTGCCGGCGCTTTTCTACAAATTCGACGCCGAGGCCAGGATACAGCGATCCAACTGCGTGGACAGATGATGAAGGTTGGTGTGGAGATGTGGTTCAAGATCTACAGCCCGACTGTGACGGGTATCGATATTATCTGGCGACGGCCCAAGAGGGCACGACGAGCACGCCTCACGTACATGCGGAAGCCCAAGCACGACATGGGTAGTGTGGATCAAATGGTGTTTGCATGGAAGAAGGAGAGATATACTCTACGGTCACGAGCAACTCAGTCTGGAAAACCTTCTGGAAGACAGCATGCCAAGATTCTTGGACAGAAGAAGAAATAGGCGAAAGGATGCACAGAATGTGGTTGTATGATATATTGTGTATAAGAACTTATTGAGACGTAAAATCGGTTGCTCAAATCTACTTTTATCATGCCACTAAACAAATGATGAAATGATGGTCTTCACTAAAGTTGACGGGTGTATAATAATAGCATAGGAACCTGTAGCTACGACTCTAGCGTCAGATCTTGATTAGACTGTTGTTTCGACAGCCAGGTCGCCAAACACATGGCCCTTTGTACAGATTCCAAGCCATGACGAATCACAAAGGCTGTTCATATTATCGTTCGTTAAAAGTAGCCTGTTCTTGACGATCTATCTGTTAGACAGGGTCAGGGTATATGTTTCATCGCAAACAAAATCGTAGCCAATTATTGATAGAAGCCGGGAGGTTTTCGTTCAATGAAATGCCGGACTTCTCTTGATGTCTTATTATTCGAGCGTTACAATATATGTTCATGCAAGCTTGTTTAAGTGTGGAAGATCGAAACAGGTCTCGTCTGATGTTAATTACTTCTGTGAACCATGTTACACACATTATTTGTCTGAATCCCTACAAGTGCTATAAGGCGTTCGAATACGATAAGCCTTGTAGAAGACGTAGAATGGTATCGTCAAGATGATATAAGATTATTCAATTTGCTCTGACTCTTCGATTCATGTAAAGCGCTAGATAATGTTGTCAGTTCCTGGTTCAAACTCAGTTGAAGCAGCAACTATCAACTTACTCAATTACGAATATAATGTATGTACTAAGCTGGTTGCATAAAATTACCCAGGGGTTCACAGAAGGTTTCACAAGACGTTAATTAATAACCGTTTGCCTGGCCATTCACTCTGTATACGCATTGAAGCTTATTAGTTTGACCTACCCCAATGATAGGCAGTTGAGACAGCCCAGCGCCATGCATCGGGATTTACAGCCGGTTGATCGGCCCCAGCGTTTCGTTCCTCGCGCAGGGTCCATTCACCCTAGTCAAAATGAACGGGCACTCTAAATCCAACTGCTTACAGTACTTACTTATGTGCCTATGTAACTATCTAAGGTAGTACCCTTCAAGATAGAAGGGAAGGAGTCGGCATTGCTCAAAGGAATGCTAGATAGTCGTTTCAAATGAACCAACAAACAAAAAGGAGACGGCCGAAAAGATACAGTATACCAAATTAGTCCCAAGTCTATTTATATCACGCTGTGCATTGTCTCGAGGATGTATTCAGCGGAAATCCACGGTACCCTCTTATGCGAGGAGGTGTAGGATGCGCTTGGGATCAACTGATAGAAGCCAACGCGCATGTATAAATGTGATGACCGCCTCACCATTTGGATGTGTAACTTATTTATAGCCAAATTACCTATGTTTTTAGTTACCGTGTGGTCATATAAAATTTCAGGTCGAAATTTCTTGCAGGGAACGGATATTCAACATCAATTCAAGTCGATTAAACCCCGGTCCATCAACAATTGGATCCATTATAGCCGGTTTTAGCAAGCGCTGAAAAACAGCTAAAAATGGACGTTACGAAGGTTTCCGCCCAAGCCTTTCAGGGGATGCTTCCACTGCAACCCGGCAACGTGGAGGGCAACGAGAAGTTCCCCAATTTTTGTTTACACGCGGACGCCCAATCCAGCGACGACTGCGACTGCAACCAGCAGCAGCGCTACCAAGAGAACAAAGAAGACTACTACGCCGACCACACAGATCTCAGCATCAACAACAACAGCAATTGTAATCAGCATCATCAACATTTCCACAATTCTCCATCTGCTTCAATATCGGCGTCATCTCGCTTATCGTACATCTCCACCGTCTCGGCCTCGGCTTCATCTTCATCCTCAAGGATATCTACCGCTTCATTCGAGTCACTTCCTATTACCCCAATTTCCGTATTCGAGGCCTCCCCACACTCTCCTCGCTCTTTGTCTAACAGGCTCTCCTCGCCTGTAACTGGATTCATCGCCCTTCATCGAACACTCACACAGGATTCTCGTTCGCTCTCATACTCTCCACCATCTTCACCGACCCTGCGCACAAGGCGGGACAAGTTACAGCTGCATGCGGCTCGAGTGCAGCGGTCAGGCAGCAAAACTACAGATACAGCATATCTTCTAGGTCTTCAGAAAAGGAAACAGTCAACCAATTCGCGAAGGTTCCCGCCCAGCGCATTTAATCCTGCAGACGCTCTTGCTGCTGTTGAGCCTCCGCATGACCAAAGGTTGACGAGAATGGCTTTTGCAGAGCAGCAAAGATGGGTTACGGTCCAACAGAAGACATTCACAAAATGGTATCTATGTCTTGAATTCCTGGCCTGCAGTATGTTCACATCTTTTTTCCAGGCTCAACACGAAGATCGAGGCTCGAAACCTTGAGGTTAAAGACCTCGTAAAAGATCTTAGCGATGGTGTAAGTGTACTTTCTGTAGAATTTGCCCTGACTGTCACTGACCTCTATGCATAGGTCATGCTGATTCATCTCCTCGAATGTCTTTCACACGAATCGCTCGGCCGTTATGCCTCAAAACCCAAGCTTCGAGTACAAAAATTTGAGAATGCGAACCTGGCACTCGACTTCGTCAAATCCAGGGGTATTCAAATGACCAACATCGGCGCTGAGGATGTGGTTGATGGCAACCAAAAGATTGTTCTTGGTCTCATCTGGACCTTGATTCTTCGATTTACCATCAGTGATATTAACGAGGAGGGCATGTCAGCAAAGGAGGGCCTCCTGCTGTGGTGTCAACGGAAGACGGCGTGTTATGACGAGGTCGAGGTGCGAGACTTTAGCGCCAGCTGGAACGATGGTCTGGCGTTCTGTGCTCTACTGGATATCCACCGACCCGACCTCATCGACTATGACGCCCTGGACAAGAAGGATCATCGAGGCAACATGCAACTAGCATTCGATATCGCACATAAGGAGATTGGTATTCCTAAGCTGCTTGATGTGGAAGATGTGTGCGATGTGGCCAAGCCCGATGAACGATCTCTGATGACTTATATTGCATATTGGTTTCATGCATTCTCGCAAATGGAAAAGGTCGAGAATGCTGGACGTCGCGTTGAAAAGTTTGTCAACAACATGCAAGGGGCCTGGGAGATGCAAAGTACCTACGAAAGACGGATGCGGGCGCTCCTACAAGCCATTCAAGAGCAGATCGAGGTGTGGAAGCAAGCTACTTTCGAAGGAACATACGCCGATGCCAAAGCTCAATCAAACCAGTTCTTTGAGTATAAAAAGGGTAAAAAGAGACAATGGGTCGCCGAGAAGAGCGACCTCGCAACGTTGCTCGGAAACATCAAGACCAAATTGGGGACTTATCGCCTCCGGCCATACGATCCACCCGCGGAGTTGAGCCTTGATGCTCTCGAGAGACAGTGGGCAGAGTTAGCATCGAATGAGATGACACGTGCCCAGCTAATAAACGAGACGATCCGAGAGTAAGTCAACTCTTTCATTAGATGCCCCCTCCTTCTTTTCTTCCATTAACATTGCTATAGTATCAAAAACGCCCTCCGCAAGTCCTTTGCTGACAAGGCAAATGATTTCGCAATGGCTCTCAATACCATGCAGTTGGCCATCTCTGGCCTTGACGGTGACGTGGAAGACCAATTGCACCATGTAAGGAAGCTGAGTGAGAGCCTTTCTCCCTTAGACCAATACTTGGACAAAATTTCAGAGCTGGATCAGAAGTGTCAAGAGGCCAATATTGAGGAAAACGACTTTACTACCTACACATACGACGAACTCTCATACGAGCTTGGCCTTGTTAAAACTTCAGTGCAGAAGAAGCTTGCGTTTTTGGAGAACCAGATGGTAGCACGAAGTATGACAAACCTGACCCCTATCCAGCTGGAAGAGTTTGAGAGTGTTTTTCGTCACTTCGATCGTGACGATACAAACTCTTTACAGGAACTCGAATTCAGCGCGGCGCTTGCGTCACTGGGGCTTGTGTTCTCCGAGGATGAAATGCACGAATACTTTCTCGAAACATCTGGTGGGCGCGACTACGTAACGTTTGAACAGTTTATCCGGTTCATGGTGGATGTGACAGAAGATCAGAACACGGCAGAACAAGTCTTCCAGTCGTTCCGCGAGGTGGCTGACGGCAAACCATACGTGACAGAGATGGATTTACGACACAGCTTGGTGCCCGACGAAGTGATTGACCAACTTATCGAGATCATGCCGCCTCACAGTGGACCAGACATGTCGGAGGATAGAGGAATGCCACAGTACGACTACATCTCCTTCATGGAGAAGCTGATCAACGATCAAAACAACCAGCAAGGGAACTCAGAAGCGACACAACAGAATAGGAGCGACGCTGAGCCACAAAGCCCTCACACAAATGGGGTCTAGGAGAAACAGGGTGAAGACCCATGGCTGGAGATGCACGCATCAGTTCAAATGGAACTGAGTATGAGACTTGGCATCACGAGTCCGAAAAGGAGGGAGGGGTAGAATATAGAGAGGAACGCTGGCGAGATACAGTATACTTACATGTCCCTTCTTAACGATGCATCGCCCAGAGGCGTTTCACCTTGTGCTGGCGAAGACGGAGGGTGCATTTCGACTTACGGTAAAAAAAAATATCCCATTAACTTATACCAGAGAGGGGGTGACTATTTGGTGGGGGCGAATGGACGGCCGATCAGGATAACCATACGTTAGGCGTCCAACCCAGCTTTCTTGGGGGCATCGCCGTAGGAATGTGCCTCTTTTTTATTTTCTCCTTTTTAGTTGATACCACCAAGAATCAAATACTCGACATGTCGAAGCTTTCTGTTATTTGTTCGCTCTGCCATACACTAACGCCAAGTTCAAGACCTTACAGTACCTTTAAGACGATCTGGGGGCGGAATGATTTGAGGCCGGGACTTTGTTATCGTGCCATGGATGTCATATTATATGCGTGGACTTAAGAAACTACCTCTACGTGCCTATTTCTATAGGTACCTAGCCAAGGTGTGAGAGATACAAGAAGGTTGACTCTCTTCATCTAGAGAAAGAGCCGGATCGTGCTACGAGGCCAAATTTATCGCAGAATCCTCGACTTCCTCTCTTTTGAAGTTGCGTTAAAACCCTCACAGCATATTAATTATTGATTTCGAGTGTGTTTGCTCAGACGATAGGCCACTGCTCCTTCAGATAGCTATATTCGATGCGTTGAGCGACGGGTTGCACCCCGACGGTCATAGAATATGAGATAACAGTTGGGAAAAACTGGCGAACGATCAGCCTTCCGGAATTTTACCAAGCTCATGGCCCGTTCGCCTCTGTTGGAGTGATCCAAAGGTTTCAACCTGGCCGCGAGGAAGACAGAAGAATGATGGGTTTATTAACGTATCATGCAATTGCAGACCTTATGCGGAAGCACATCAACGTAAGTGCAACATTCGCCTTCTCTTATTTTCTTTTCACTCATCAAACTTGCCTTCTCCCTAGGAACATGAGCCCGTAGAAAGTCTGCATTACTTAGGCAAGGACTCAACTCGACATTCCGATGCTACGTAGTTACACTCTCAAGGCTGCGGGCGCCGAAGAAATTTAGCGATCAGCCACCGAGGTAGTATCATACTATCCGGCGTCAAATGAGACTCGACGCAAGAGTGCTGTGCTTGCAACTCTCGAAGCTCTCGGCTCTGCATGGCCTTTTACCCTGAGGATCGGAGGCCTACGTTTAATAGAATTCAGGTCCAGAGTCAGGATTTATATATATTATATATCTCCTTTTAAAAAGAGGTTTCTTACTATAGAAAATTAATATATAACCTATTTTATACTTTAAACCTTATTATCTTCATATTTAAGCCCTTTTTAATTATTACTTTCTTTTATTTATTATAAAGTTATTAAAATAAAAATAATAACTTAAAGTAATTACTTATTTTTATTAATAAAAGAAAAATTATTAAAACTTTAAAATATTATTATTAAAAAGTTAAAATATCTCTATAGCTAATATA